>JANPWX010000070.1:601834-677643 GCA_024734555.1 Trochalopteron elliotii
GCGGCCGAACCGCGGGTGCTCTCACCGCGGGGCGCAGGAGCGGGGCGGGGCTTGCACACTCACTCCTCACTCCGGTCCATGGGTGCAGCACCGGGGGGTTCTCCCCAAGCGGGGTTTGGTGTCGGCTCCAGGAGCCCTCAGGGTGTCTCTTAGCACGCAATGGTAGGAGGGAGGGAAAGGCAAAGGTCGGGGATTCTGCCCCTCGCTTTCTCCTCTACGTTTTGCAGCAGTTTCGCCTTCCTTTTTCTGGCCCTCAAGGCCGACTACTCAGAATCCATCCCACACGTAGTTTTCAGGTGCTCAAGAGTGATTATGATAAGCAGACATAATGAGGAAGAACTTTTTGAAGACTATCTCCTATTATCAGGCTCTTACAAGCAGTCACACACACCAAGCCTGGCAGAATTCAAGTATTTGGACAATGCTCTCAGGCACACGATGTGGTTTTTGGGGATGTCCTGTTCAGGACCAGGAGTTGGACTACATGGTCCTGATGGGTCTCTTTCGACTCTGGATATTTTGTGATCCTGTGAACCAGGCCGTTGTAGCCTGTTATTACATGTATGTCATACATAGATATATTTTTATTTCACATATATACAACTTATGTATGTGTGTCTGTGTATATGCATCTACATAAACACTCCAAAGATCAATTACAATATCTCTTTGAGAATTAATCTTTAGTTTATAATTAATGTGATTTAAAATAAGAAAGGGAGAAAAAACAAAAAACAAAAAACAAAAAAAAAAAAAAACCCCAAGCACAAATCAACCACACAACTGGAAATAACCCCAAGACAAAACTCAATACTAATCACCAGCTGTTTCCTCACCTTTCTCCCAGCTCAGAAAACTGTTCTTGTAATGAGTACAGGGAAATAATAGAACACCATAGCTAGCTGCCTGTGGACTGTATATGACACTTTATATACACTACAGTGTTTGTCTCTGTTCACAGTTGCCTCTTCTGTTTTATGTCTATAAGAACCTACCATTGACTCATCAGCGGTGATTCAGAACATTTGGTTGGAGCTCCATATGGTTGCATTGGAGAGTAGTGGTGAAGGGCTTGTTGTCCCAAACGACACTGGGGGATGGTAGTGTCCCTCAGGTGTCTGGATGGAGAACAGCAATGTTCAATGCCTTCATCAATGACAGTAACAGTGAGATCAAGTGCACCCTCAGCAGATTTGTCGATGATGTGAAGCTGAGTGGTGAGTTTGACACACCTAAAGAATGGGAAACTATCCGTGAGGACCTGGATAAACTCAAGAAATGAGCTTTTCATGAGGTTTAACAAGGCCAAATGCAAGATGCTGCAACAATGGTCAGGGTAACTCCTGGTATCAGTCCAGGCTGGGGAAAGAGCAGATAAAGAGCAGCCCAGTGAGAAGGGCTTGGGGGTGCTGGTGGGTGAGAGTCTGGACATGACCCAGCCATGGGCACTCCCAGCCCAGAGAGCCAAACATGTCCTGGGCTGCATCCAAAGCAGCATGGGCAGCAGGGCCAGGGAGGTGATTCTGCCCCTCTGCTCTGCCCTGGTGAGACCCCACCTGCAGTGCTGCATCCAGCTCTGGAGTCCCAGCACAGGAAAGAAATGGACCTGAAGGAGCAAATCCAGGGGAAAAAAGAAACTTACATGCATTCAAACCCTCAAACCTTGTCAAAATTTAGAATTATCCCACCTCCCATTCTGTGAAGAAATTTTTTTCAGAAGTCTTAAGCCATCTGTATTGTAAAGTGGATCTTAGCACAATTTTTTGTTAAGAGAGTTAATTATGTTTTACTATATGTTGAAACTGTTCTCTGACAAAGTGAAATATTGTGAACTCACCTAGAATTTATTTTGGGTAGAGATCATTTAACAAGACCATTAAAGCTGTCTTCAAAATTTTAGAAGCTCACTCAGGCATAAAGTTCAGTTCTGAAGGAATTAACTCTGTACCATTTTTTTCCTTTTTAAAGTGCATTATCTAAGCAATAAGAAAATCATAAGTTTATCATATATAGGTTTAAAGAGTATTATTATAATTTGTTAGAGAAAAGACTGCTTAAAACAACAGAGACATTGGATATTAAATTCCCTTTTAAAAGATCATTTTCACAAGTTTACCATTAGAATTATAGTGCAAAATAGAAGGAAGAGCTAAATTACAAATATCTCATTTATTAATAAAACACGAGATACTTGATTTTCTTACACTAAAGTGTTTTTAAGCTTACACTGATTTTACACTGAGAACTAGCTTAATTAACTTGATGGTTTTATGTTTGAAAAGCATTATGTCAGGTTCTGCCAGGTTCATATATTTCCTTTTTCTATGTCTTACCAACATAATTTTCTTCAGTCATGGTAGGACTGTGCTGAACTACGGTAGGAGTGAATACAAACTCCCCATCAGAAAGACTCAGTCCAGCAGCTGCATTCACGTGTGCAGGTCCTCTCCTCCCATGGAACTCTGCTAGGATGAATGGAACTCGTGCAAAGCTGCAAGGTAATTGCAAAGATGCAAGATTTCTCTGAAGATATTTTTGAACACCCTGTATTTTCCCTCTCACTGAAACACTCCTATGTTTCTGCTTGATCAATTTATTTATTTTTTTAGTGGCTTAAAAGCACACTAAGTTTTTTCTTTTCAAATGACCAGTAGCATATTGCAAATTTTGGCTGAACAAGGGTCCAGCTTTCAAATATGACAAAGGATCATTTTTCCATAAAAGACCAGTTATAGAGTCAAGAATGAAAGCACTGGTTAGTATGTTTAACAGCATCCATTTTCCCCAGTAGAATCAATATCCACTCCTCTAAAACTCTATGTAAAATTCTTACTCTTCTCCAGTCAACCAAGGCTTGGTGTGCAGAATGATTTCTGGAATCATCTGGCCTGGTTTTTACAATTACAAGAAGATAAAACTCATCCATCATAACAAGAGAAATGTTGTAATCTTAATTCTAAATTATAAATTTGATTTTAAAATTCTCTTTGGTTTAGTGGAGTGTACACTCCTAAGAATCTTCATCTGCAGTGAGGATGCAGGCATGGAAAGAAGTCGATGCATTTGTTTTGCTCATCATATCAATTTCATATGATCTGCATGTGAAACAGAATAATTTGAGTTATTATTTCATAAGTTATTCCAAGCAAAGCCAAGCATAGGGGTCTGGGAAAAGGAGAAGCTTCTAATGTGTATGGTGCTCTATTTTGTTGCAGTTTGTCATACCAGAGTACTGCTCTTGTCCTGCTGAGCAGTGCAATACAGTAGGACATTAACTTTTAGCTTAACAGTTCATTACTATCTGGGGATATGTTTAACATTTTATTAAATTTCATAGGGGCGATTTTATTCACTAACTATTCATTTTCCCCTAGGACTGAGCACAACAACCAAATACCCTTAAAGGCACAAAAACAATACTCTGGTGTTTCAATGTGTCAGTTGAATGCATTATCTAATGCATTTCTTAACGTAACTCCTGCAAATCCATTAATGACATTGTGATTTTTGATATCTTAAAAAGCTAGCTGATGTTTTTGGGGAGACAACTATCTATCTCTAGGAATGAGACAAAGTTTCATAAATTGTGTTATAACTAAAACAGTTGACCCAAGCAAACCTGAAATCCTCTAAAAAATGCATGAAGTTCCAAAGTGGGAGATTGCTTCATATTAGAGATTTTTCTTTTCTCTGGCAGTGAACTAAAGAGAATCACTGCTGTCTAGGACACCTGCAAGAGTGGACTCAGAATAATTATTCTTAGTTGCACCTAATTTTTTCTGTAATTGCTTCTAATGAGTACTAGTGTAGCGCTTAAATTAGCCTTTACAATGGATTAACTTTCTCAGATTAGCTGGTAGTGAACGATAAGGGAGACAATTAAAAAAAAAATCAAAACCAGGAATAGATGCCAGCAGACAGAAGAAATCTAAAGAAAGCGAAGTCTTAATGTTCTTAAATTGTGAATCGGGCATACAGAAAGCCTGCAAGTAATAATATATTTAACTATTAATTCACACTAATATATTTAACTTCTAATTCATGTGTAGTTAAAGATAGAGTTATATTGGTGTGACTTGGGTTTGATTTTATTTTTATTTGCAATTTTTCTTTTTTTATTTGGAAACTTTTTAGCTAAGCATTACTCTTTTTCCATTTCTAATCCCATAACTAGACATGGGAAATACCTTTAGATACAGGCTCATTTCATGACATGGGCTACTGGGGTTTGTGTTTGTTGTTTTATTTTTTGGGGGGGGGGTTGAGAGATAAGTTATAAGAAAGGTATTACTAATTTCATATTATACTACAGAACTATATAAGATATCTTTAAAATGGATGCCTGTCATGAATGATATGCATGATATTTATCTACAGCTCAGTTTATGAATCACATGCAAGGCACCACAGAATGATTATTAAACATTTATTGTTCACCACTTCCTTTGCTTCGTCACTGCATCACAATCATGCTGCACCACAGTGATGCAAAACTACTTCAGTTTTCCTGTCCTGATTTCCAAAATAAACCAGGTGAAGATCAGTAACATATCGTCAACTTGCACTTCACTGACACTACAGACCATACCCATTATGGTATTTCAGGTCAATAATTCCTGAACTAAGAAGAATTAATAGAATTTATGACCCTCTTTTCAGCTGCATGTAGCACAACCACTACTAATTATATTTTCATTAACCTCTGTGGCTAGCTCATGTTCTAATAATTTAGCCCTGTTATGGCTTAATCCAATGTTTTACATGTTCAATAAGGTGACTACACAAACAAATCTATATAAATAAATCCTCATGGCCAAATCATGGCTGCTCTATTGAAGGAATCCTTGTAAAATAGCTACAGCTTCTAGAATCTCCCAAGGTCTGGCCCATGCACTGATCAGCTTTATCTTGGGTCTCTGAGTGAATTATTCCCCCATCAGAGGGCCTAGATATTAGTTAAATACAACTTAATTTCATAAATTGCAATGCTAAATGAGTCCTATGCAAGTTCCCTTATGATGGTGAAGTCTGTACTTGCACTTCAGGAGATGTTAGAGCCACAATTTCAAGAACTGGTATAAGCATATCTCCTAAATACTTGTGGAAGGCTGTGTTTCTGGGACATACATCTGCATTGCATTATGACCTCCACTATTCACTCCCATATCCACTGAATTACTCCCAGGTATCTATCTTGCCAGAGGGAATAAGGAGTACATAGGATATATAGTTCAGCTGCCAGTAGTAACAAGATTATTCAGTATGATTGCCATCTCCTACCACTTTCTATTCCTACGCAGAGTCAGACCCAACTGGACAATCAAGGCTGAATGCTGTTTCTCCAGTCAAAAGAAGAGTGGAGGCTGAATTCAGCCTAGATTGCATCAAGTTCCAAGAAAGAAATGCTGTCCCACTGCTCTTCTCTTATTCTGTGCTTCTGCTTCTTCTCTGAAGCAGTTGAACATCAGCTCCTTAATAACGGTGTGGCTTTTTTATTATTTGACTAAAATCATATCCATTTAATCTAAAAAGGGTAACGGATCCATCCCCCAGTCCTGCTTAACCCAGAATATGAAAATAAATTGACATGGGAACCATAATAGCTAAATTGATATGGAATTTAGAATTAATGTTATGTGAGAAGCACTGAATGATTTATGTTATTTGTTTATTTTAATTCAGTACTAATATCTAACACTATCAAACATTAGATTTTAATAGATGTTCACAGAATAAAATATAGTGAAATATGTAAATAGAATACCAAAAGGTATTTTGAAGTAGTTTTTTAAAGTGCTTTCCCGTATGATGAGACACAGGGGAAGAAATCTCTCTCTTCAATTTGATTTGGTAAGACAGCAACTTCTCTTACTCTCAAAGTACATGGAGTAAGTTTTTCATGGAGATAAATCTAGATTTAAATTGAAATCTACTATATGCCTTTAACCTAAGGATGGAAGCACAGTTTCAGTGAAGCTTCACAAGAGCAAGTTATACAAATTCCCATCCATCCTCTCAAAGTTTTATAAGTTTAAAATAAGTTTTATCATTGCTAAAATTTCTAGGACATAAGTCATCTGCCAGACTCAACTGCTTTTCTAGACTGCTAATTCTTTTTGATACAGAATTACTGTTCAATCTATATTGTTGGTGATTCAGCTCAGGTACCGCAGGCAGCTCTATCTGAAGACAAAAAAGTGCTGAAGTTGGTAGAACATGGTAGAATGACCATTACATTTTGTCAAACCAAAGGTACATTTTACCTAACATAAACTGTTAGATCAGACCAACATTTTGAGTCTCTTTTCTGTTTCTGACATGCCAATGGAATCCACATAAAAAGGACCTACGGTAAATGTAAGCACAATCTGTATATCACCTTGATTATAGCTTCCAAGCTCTCCATTATTTTTGGAGGTAACAATACTATTGAAATAGCTGCCCCAATTTCTTCCTTTCTTCACTTTTCTTGGATGGGTTTTTTCTGTGTCTGGTCATTGCCTAGATCTTTTATTGCCTGGGCTTTCTTACACTTTGATTTCCATCTCTTTTGAACACTAGCTACTGGGACACTATCTACAGTTTTATCTTTCCTAACTGCATACCTTAACCTGAATATATACTTTAGTGGAGACTGAAACAAAAGATTTCTGGCATACATAAAAACACCCCAAAAGAACCAACAATCAACCAACCAAGTAACCAAAAACCCCAGCAAGAAAAATATTCAATGGAATAAAATAACTATAAATCCGCAGATAACTCCAGTGCAGTAGCCCTTTATTTATAGAGATATTGCAACAAAATTATCTGCTGGTTACAAAACGTGATTAGCCAAAACAGGAACTAGTTTATTTTTTTCACCTACAGGTATTAGAGAAATGCCCTATGAACTGCCATGGGTGAATAACATTCCCTGGCAGTCACATATGTGTTGTCCTGAATACACATGTTCTTTTAACAACCTAAACTTTTTTCGGATATCCTCAAAGGAAATATATTTATTCTTAGAGTACTGTACTAAAAAACATCTTCCATCAGACAAAATAGTGTATTGAGCCAAAATATTTCGATAAATTTAGAATTCATCAGCTTCTGCAATTGAAAATTATTAACAGTCAATGATGAAACAACTGAAACATAAGTGTTCTTCCATGGAATTTTTTCTATTATTTTAAATTTTAAATCCCAAGATGCTCATTTTGGTCTTCAGAATTTTATTCTCTATTCTAGTGTTCCAAAGGACTATGGAGGCATAGAATAAGTCAGTGAGTAAATCATCTTATATGCCATTCAAATAGTTTTGGTGATAGCTGTACTTCATTAAGAACATTTAGTTTCTTTTAGCATGCTTTTCTCCCTGTAATTTCTCAATTTCCAGCTGATATTATTTGTTGCAGATAGACTAAGGGAATATTTAATTTCACCTGATTCCTCCTATCAATTTTATCATATATATGCCTCAATGTTTTAATGACACCTGCCTAATCTACACAAAGAAAATAAGAAAGAAGATAAACATTAAAATGCTACTCTGAATAGTATGTGAATATACACAATGTCCTGGACATCTCAGTTGTGATTGGAAGCCTGTTTTTACCCTCATGATTTTAAGCCTGGTTCTTTACTTTCTATCATGGCAACTTAGACACCGATCTCACATGTTGTGATCTAAATTTATACTTTATAAATTGTTTTTGTGTTTATACTTTGGAGCTATATAATGGCCTGAATTTATTCTCTAAAATTTGAATCTAAATAGTTACTCAGATAGATGTGTATTTTTATATTCACTTCAAACCAGCACTTATTGAAGATATAATACACTTGAAACAGTTTCTTTTTTTCTTTTTTTTTATAATATTTGAATCTGATTATTTCTCCTTTACCGCAGTCCTGTTGCTAAAGTGACTTCCTATTGAATTAATCATAAATTGCAGTGTGAAAGCATATAGATCTTAAATACTTAGATAGCATAAGGCAGTACCCTATTTTCATGATTATTTAAAAGCTGGGTTTGGACTAGGATTTTTTGGTTTGCTTTGGTTTTTTTTTTTTATAGTTAGAATTTTGCAACAAAATTGTCAGTTTCTTTGTAGAAGCCTTCCTTTTAGCTGCTACACATTAAAGTCAGCGTATTGCCAAATTCCCCCCTTTTTCTCCCTATGGAAAACCTGAAAAATATTTTACTTTCTCATTATATGTAGTGTGTTCTTATTTCAGATTATTTATGCACATGTTAATCTCTCTGCTTCTGCTGTTGAATTATAATAGATGCTAGTGGCTTCACAGTTTATCAGGCTTTTCTATCTTGTACACAAACACAGCAATAACTGTGAAAGATTTTAAATATATGTGAAACTGGCAAGTATATTTCCATTCAATGGAAATTGTACAAAGCAAGCAAAAAATTCTAAATTCTAGAGGTCTGTCCCACTTCCTTAACACTTATTTTTCAAAATTACTTAATAAAAGGCCTTTTCCTAGTACTACAGCTAAACACATGGAACAGTTAGAAGATTTTGCTCAATTACTGTTGTTGTACCTGCAAATGAAACTATTTCATGTGTGAATACATTTGGAAACTGTACAATTAAAACACATGAGAGAGACACACTTTTTTGGGATAGACAGACAAGTATACTCTAGATAAGAACATCCAAGTATTAGCTTTGAGTTCTTAAGCTTCCAGAAAAACTCCAGATAGAAATACTGATTTTTCTAAGGATTACTACTTTTCATAAGGAGGACTCATGAGCTAGGAAATTACTTAAAATCTTTAGAAAAAAATAAAAGACAAGCAGCAATTGTTTGCACATACATGCCTTCAGTGAATTCCTGAAATGAGCACTGTTTAGCACAGAAGCCAAACCTTCCTCTTTATTCACTTCTTCTCTTTACTGAAATTACCAGAACAAGTGAAAACTGACATTTGTTAGAGTGTGGTTTTGGTTTTGCGAGAATAGTGTAAGAGTAGCAATTAGATGGCAATGACAGTATTGGCAGACAAAAATTCGTATCGGCAATCAAAGTATTTTAAATCTATTATTTCTTGAAACTTGCAAGTTTATCATTTAGCTGCTGTGTTTAATACAACACAAAGAACAAAAGTGTGAATAAATTTCACTTTCCAGGCTATAAGTTAATATTTATTTTCCTTAGAACAACATCTTAGAAAACACTTAAGAATTAAATTTAATTCTTTAGTACTTGTAGCTAATATCTCAAAATATTTTCTCACACAGAAATTTGCATTGCTTACATTTCTACACACACAAAACCAGCAAACAATCCCAAAGAAAATTGTAATATATTCAGGATAGGAGGATGTAGCACAAAATGGTTTTTTATATATTCACTCCAACAAAACTGCTGATCTGCTTCAGTTGAAGCTCCATGTTTCTAATAAAAAGAAAATCAGAAGAAAGCTCCAGAACAAGACTTTATCTTTTTAATATATAAATGTTTTTCTCAGAAACCATTCAAAGACTGGACAGAAAGGGAAGAGAAACCTTAGAACAGTCCCTCCTCTGTTTTATGGTCTTTTCCTTTCCAAGCTTTTGTATTTTGGAAAAACCTGAGAAAATCCCCAAAGATTCTTTGAAAATGACAGCATTTCCCAAGCAATCTTAAAGATAGACTGTCTTTTCATTTATTTTTTTTTCCATTCTGTAAGGGCAAAAAAGTTACTTTGTGAGAGGATGATGTGAGGTAGTAAGTTTTATGCCAAGTTTGAACTCCGTGAGAAAGCAATTGCTGACAACTGACTTATTTTTCATTGTGATGCTACTGATAGCACTGAAGAGGAAAAAAAACCAAACCAAAACCGAAAAGAGTGCCAAAAATACAGTAAGCGTGAATTTGTACCAGAGAGTGAACCTGTATTTATGAAGTTCCGCTAGAAAATTAAGGCGTGGACTTTCAATATGTATAAATTATAACATTAAATAACTCCTGGTTAGATGCACAAAAACTTTACCAATAAATATGCTTCATTTCTGTGGTAGAAAAAGGATTTTTGTTCCTGTTTGCAAACTGCTTGTAAGTGAATGCAAACTTCACTTGAGAAGAAAATTTCAGCATGTACAAGATTTGATGGAAGGGATTATTTCCTATTATTTTCCTTTAAATAGATTTTAGTTATGAATTGAGCTAGCACTTCCTTTTCTAAATTTCAGCTGATTGTCTGCATGTATAAATTCTTGCATCTGTCCCCCATGTTCATCATATTTTCAGAAAACAGATATTTTGAATATTTTAATATCCACTCATAAATCCGTCGTCACATATGCTGGTCCTTGAATTTCACCAGCTTCCTTCTGTTCTTGAGACAAAGGGAGCTTACAAAAGGAGCTGTGAGTAGTCTTTGAAGTCCAATGACTGTTGAGTTCTGATACAAACCCAGCTGAAGCTGCAAACCACCATGACTTCAGAGGCTTCCAGTGAGGACAACAAACGAGACTATTGTTAGCTTAAGCTTTGTTGGGATCTGTGTCTTTTTACGTAAACAAGTTTACTTTATTTTGCAGTTGTTCATTCATATGAAGCCTTTTAGGTAAATTTTAATCCTTTTAACATTGTGTATATCTCTTGCAATTTTCAATCTGTACAACTGATTTATGTTTTACCCAAAGTTGTTTTGTGGTTTTTTTGGTGGTTTTTTTTTTTAATAAAAATCCTAATTAATCTTGTGTTTGATCAAATTCAGTATCAGGATTAGGAGAGTTAATATAATGAATTTCTTTAAAACTGAACAGATTTTCCCCTGAATTTGAGGGTGTGTTTAGCTCCTCAGAAAGGGTGAGTGATAGACAGAGTGAGGGAGACAAATTTCTGTGTTATTTCTTCTCCCTGGCATTTAAACGTAAGTTTATATATTAAATTGCTGTTTATAACTATATGTGTGCATTTATTATTTGAGAAAATATCAGATTTTTTTTAGATAATTCTTATTATATATCTTGTTTAAAACAGGACTGAAAATCAATCTCTGAAATTATATAAAATCTATTATAATCTAACAAAAGTGCTTTCTCTCTTATATATTTCCTGTTCAATACTTTTATACGGACAAGAGCATATCTTTATTTGACCTAATATTGAAGAGACAAAAGAAGCCTGAGGAAGTTAAAATGTTTTCTGCTACTAAAACTCCAAAGCTTTAGGAAGTTTCTTTATTACTTAGTACTGTATGTTCTAATCAAGCATAAAACAGGAAAGTGACTACTATCAAAGGACCCATAAAAAGAGTTTATGATGTTTCAGATTCAGACAACATAAAAAAGGACATATTCAAATTAGAAACACTATTATAAAGTGTGATTCTATAAGGAATCTCCATAACAGACTTAATAACCTGATTAAAGAGACAAAGTAATAGCAATATACACAAGTACTAATTAGAACATTGAAACTATTACGCCTCATGTGGGAGACAAGTAATAAAATTCAAAGAATATTTGTAAGAAACACTATCAAACTAGCTTTTAAGTTTCCTACTGCCTCAGGCTGATTATGTGAACTTGTGGCATGTGTCGAAAATGTTTAAGCCAATCCATTTGGCCTGGTAATGCTCCCCTCTCTCAGTGCATTTTGCATCATTATACTAAGATGTGGTTTGGCTAAGCTACTTTTCACAATGGGCCTGTTTGGTGGTGTTGAAAGATTCAAAATGTGTTGCTCTTATATTCAAGAAAGAAATGTTGCCTTAATAGTATCACAATTCTTTAAACTTACTTGCCTTGTTTTTACTCTTGAACACAGCAGTTTTGGATACCTGAGATAAATAACTATGAATTCAAATATCTGAGTAAATATTTAAAATAAGAAATGGTAGGTGAAATATCTAATAATCATAAAGTCTCACTGAGAATGAAGTGTACTGAAGACTTCCTAGTATATTAGGAACAGTAAGCATCACAACCTGAATATAATATATTTCAGAACTGCTGAGTGACCAATATTTGCCTTCACAAGTGTGAAGCATATTAATCTGACTTTATTAATCTGTAATTATAATGTATCAGACCAAATTTACTAAAGCAGAATTCTGTAAATATATCACACATAGAAAAACGCAGGTACTTTCTCCATTCTAATACCCTGAAAGGAAATAAAGTGGCCAAGGGTGTTACTAGGGTAAATTTCTAGGGTATTGCTACACAATTTTTAGTTTCATTTATAGTTACTATAGACTTTTTAGTTGAGCTCACTCTTTGCTTATCTCCCCTAACAGATAATGAAAATTTCTATTAGTAAGTGCCAATAGCATTTACGTCAATATTAAATTACTTGAACTTACGTAACACTTCCCCATGAATCTTTACTTTCTTTTTCACATTTTTAGGTAAGCAATCAGCTTGAATTCTTGATCCATAGTCCCATCTCTTATGGAACACAGTATTTCAAAAGGCTTTAAAGCCCTTTAAACTAGAGACAAAATTCAATCACAACATATTTGGGACTGATATTCTCTTCTCCATTTGAGTTAAAATACTTCCTTCATGAACTGGTTCTTAGTCTTTATTATCAGCCTGAAGTTATGACCAAACACAGAACGTTCCCTTCCCCAAAAAGTTTTTTCGTTTGTAAAGATAAAATAAAAAATTAAAGAGACACTATAATATTTACTAGATAAAAAATGGCTGCTCAATTGTGTTGATATATAAACGTTTCAAACTACTTTAAATTGACATTCATTAGAAACTTAGGGTAATCCATAGAAACCTGTTGCTTCTAGTTCACCTCCATTTAAAAACAATTCTTGCTGGTCACAACTGAATGAAACATGAGCCCCCAGATATTCAAACACAATTTAGCACAAATCATTTGTATAAGCTGGAACTGGAAAAATTGCTCTTACTACAGCCCCATAGCCTCAAGTAAAGTGAATTATATTCACTTTAGAATTTGCACACTCACAGAATATCATATTTATGCCAATTAGGTTATTTTTGCTGTATTAAATAGTGTTTTATTGATCAACTAATATTTATTGCATAAACTGACACTCTTCACATCACCACTAAATTTGACTCAGTTCCAAGATATTCTCTTTTACTCTAAAATGTATTTACCCGATTACTTTTAAATTCCTCTGTAGCACTAATATTAACAGGTTTAATAAATCTCAGTCCACTATCAGAAACATTAGCACTAACCCTTGTACATGTTTATTTTAACCCTCTGAGGGTTTCCCACACAGTATTTCTGCTCAATTCTTCCTTCAGCATTCATTGTTAAAATAAATTACTGTTGTATTCAGCTCAGCTGCAGGCAAAATACTTCTATTACAGGCACCCATCAACTTTTTAAATCAATTAAGGTAATTGACTGAAGGTTTAACCATTTTCTTAATTATGACCGCAAACAGATTTTTTAAAAAACCCTTACCCCAGAAAAAGCAAACCCCAACCCTACAGAGTTAACAAAACAAATGAACAAAATAATAATAGAAATTCACAGAACAGAAACCTTCTTTTATAACTCATTATTAAAAAGTCTCTAAGGAAGAAATATATAAAGAAGGAAATTCAGTGACAGAACAAATCTCTGCTTTTCTTTCTAAGTCACTTTGGAGCATTTTATCAGTTCATTTCAAAGCTGAAAACCACATTTGAATTAGAATCAGCTCTAAACTACATTAGTGATGATTCAGTAAATGACATTCTTCCTCCTGGGTAAATTCAGAGCTGGGATAATGTTAAAGAGTAATGTTGGCTATCCTAGGCACAGAGAAAATGTTGCTTTGCAAGTAGTGAAAGAATTCTTCTCAGGATACTCCTGTTCGTTTCATCAGTATTTCTCTTTGCTTTGCTTCAGATTTTTCAGCTTTCGCCATTCCTACATAGTGCAAGGCTCTCTATAACATGGTCCTCTCTTCTGCTGGGTGACAGTACCAGAATATGCAACAACAGTAGAATTTATGTTAAAAGTTTCTTGATTAGGGTAGAACGTGTTTGAGTAAATTTGAGAATTCTGGTGTAATCAAGAATAGTAGGATTCAAAAACTACACATTTTCATATTATACAAAATTTTAATATCAGAAGACCATTTTCCTTCAAATTTTCTTCTCATTCAGATGAGAAATATACTTTACTGGAGTGAAACCCAATACTTTTGCTTTAGTTTCAGTTAAGCATTTATTTTAAATATTATAGTTTTAATTCATAGAGTTTTATATCTGAAATGAAGTTCTAATATTATAGTAGTATAACCAATATTGTGTTTTAGGAACATAATATCAAATATAATGTACGCATACATCATCATTATGAAATAAATAAAAATAGAACTGTCAAAATGTAGCATTTTGGTTTGATCAAAGTATCATATTTTGAATTTGTGTTGAAAAAATTCCTCTAAATTTACAACCCCCTGCAGATTATTCAGATCTCATTGAAAATGAGTTTCCTGATGGAAGATTTCCATCAAAAATATTATCAAGCAGGCATAGTTATTAAGTTAGCAATGAGGCAGCACTATGAGGTCAATCAAGTGCTTAACAGAACTTTTTACTCTTAGGTTGAAGGTGCCACATACAGCTTGGCTACGAAGTGACAAAGACCCATAGACTGTTCTTACTTTTATTCCTCTACTCTTAGCTGGCTCAGTAAGAACAATAATGAGCAGACAACAGGGTGATTGAGATATATTTCTGTAGTATGAACTCTTCTGAGCAACTTTAATGCTTATGCAGTCTAACTCAGCAAGATCAGAATTTTGATATTCCATTTCTTTTGTGAATCACAACGGGAGAGATTTCCATTAAATAAGGCAATTTTTAATTGTATCATTAAGAATCCTTAGTATGGCCAGCTGCATGGTGAAATACTGTAATTTGAAAAGAGTGAGAATATTCATGTCTATAAGTGCTTATCAGGATGGTACTTATAATAGGGAGGAATGCAGGGTAAACTCATGAACATGTGCTTATATTTTTTTTTCAGAGGAAAACACTTTTAACCTTCAGCCAGCAATACTACAGAGCTATCATTGCAGTGAAGGAGAACACACAAGAATTAACCCATACATATTGGTTATCACTAAAAGTTGATGAAACAGTTGCAGAAAATAATTCATTGATCAGAACTATGTGTAAATTGACTATCCACCCCTATAATTTTATGAGAGAAATCACAATGATTTATTTTACAGAAGTCTATGGACTCTTTCCAACAATTTTGAATTCAAGTTTTCGTACAAATAAAGTATGTTTAAGGAAAGGTCTATGAGGAAAATTTGTACTATGAAACATTATTACTGCAACTCAAGTATTACCTCTGCATTTTGCAAAGAAGAAAACTAAAGGCAACAAAAAAAGATTAGGATTTACTTGTTCTTCAAAAGTTATTATATTGTTTTTTACAAATTTTGGCTAAGTATATTTTATAATATATTACAAGTTCATTATAATTTAAACTGTCAGTATATGTTTTAAAAGGTGCCCTAAAGAGTGAAATTCCAACTTTTTTTACAGAATTTGTATCAGTAGGTGGCTTTTTAATGACTATAATTTTCCAGCTTCCTATGGCAGAAACTTCATTTATCATCGTATATTCAAGTGTTATATATTTAGGGATTTTTTTGTTTGTTTTTCATTTGGGTATCTAGAGGTGAGAACAACTAAATCTATAAATTTACGCATCAGCTTGTGAAGAATTAATTTTGCTTTAGCCAAAAATAGGGTGAGGAAGGTTGATTTGTTTTTTTGTTTGTTGGTTTTTTTCCAATTAAATGTTATTATAAGCATCATAGCCATTTTAAATTAGCTTAATGTTAGGAAAAAATAACAGTCTTGCTGGACTGAATGTATAGTATCTTACTCCCTATTCAGTGATGTCTTTTTGCATTTCCACAGAAGAGAGGATTTGATCTGACAGATTCCACAATCTGAGTTCCCACTGGGTTTAAAAGGAATTCTGCAAGCAAAGAGTCTACATCTGAAGTCGTATGCTCGTGAAGCTTGAGGTATACATGAAAGGGAGGGGAAACAATAGCAGACAATACTTTAAGGAAACATGACATATGTTAAATACTGAATATTGCAAAGTTCATGCATTAGTCATTCTTCATTTAGGCCTCTAAGTGTCTAAAACTTAGCCAAAACTAGTCCAAAACTAGTTTAAGTCTCATTTAAATTTCTTCTGTCTGCAGAAGGAGATGGACTCCCTTTTAAAATGCCTTAGAAAAGCTGGCATTATAGTAATTTCTGAGGGAACAGTTCCTTGATATTTTATTTAACTAATTGCAAAGCTAGCCCTCCCGCATATATGCTTGCTCCTGGTTCCACACAGTCATTTCTAGTCCCCAGAATTGTGTTCAATGAAATATTAGGGGAGGACTCACAAGGAAGTTGGTTTATATTTATAACTTTCATCACTCATAGTTCATATTATATCATGCTTGGACATACATTTAATTCAGATGAAGCTGTGAATTATGGTAGAAATGCCAGGACAGTCCAAAAAGTCTGGGAACACGAGAAACACTCAGTGCTACATCTGTCCAGACCATAGAAATTTACTTAAAAAAAAATTCTCTTCAAAGATTATGAAGAAGCCACCTACATAGTGGTTTTTTCACTATGACTAGTGCTAATATTGTCAATAACTAGTGCTAATATGGTCAATAAAGCTAATAAAGAAAGTATGGAACAAATGCAGTATACTCTAAAGAGAACTTTTTTGTTTATAAACTTTATTTTTCCTGCTAGGTCAGTCATTTACAACAGCAAAAGTGGTTAGTAAATATGAAAGAAAAAAAAAATCCATTGTTAATTATACTTTGAATTGAGTGTGACAGAACTATCTTATTGTCTGAAAAGATCTAAAATAGGCCACTGCATAACTAGAAAATCATTTCCCCCAAATTGAGATCTGCTTTACACTCCTGCTCACTGCTACCACAAAATCCATCACTAAGAATGACTGCCACTCTCCTTCAGTTCCAGAGAATGATAGTAGAACCCATTCTTTTTATTACACCTCTAGAGTAAATCCCTCTCATTTTTTAGAGACACTTCTATTTCCACCAATGTAGATTTTCAAATTTTTTTTACATGCTTTCATCATACAGGCATGACAAACCCTAAATAACATGTAAATGTATCAATTTGTATTTTGCAAATGGTTGACATTGAATAATCTAAAAGCTTTTCTGCTTACAGGTACATTACAAATTGTTCTGAGAAAGTTGGTCAGCTGTGGCATTTAGCTCTTCATTAAGCAGTCACTGAGTTTCTTCAGGTTGAAAATCCCATCCCCTATCTTTTTTACAGCATCTGGTCTCTAGTAGAGTCACTCAACAATTTCTTACAGGTACTTTTTTTTTTAATTTATCAGGTTTATTTGTATAATATGAGTCAATTAAATTTGCATAGAGCAGATCTCCACTATTGGGATTCTCTTCTCTGAGTCTTTCAATTTCCCTGCAGAGTTTTAATACCTGATGATGATTGTTTTTTGTAATTAAGATTTAAGTACCCAATCCCCCAAGACTTGTCATACAGAGAGCTGCCACTCAAGCATTCAGCAACACTTTCAGGCACACCCTCTCTTAGTCACAGCCTTTTCCTGGCATCTGAGAGCTCAGAAGGAAGCCTTTGGTTGAGCAGTGCTGTATTGCATGGCCCATCTTTTGCTAATCCCCCCATACTCTTGCTGCAGCTTACCTTAAACTACTGAAAGGGTAATGTCTCTTTTAGCAGCTGCCAACAGTACATCATGGGAATGAATAAGGCTTCCATTTGACTGAGTAAAGTGAGAGACTGCTCTGTCAATCCCACATCTTATTCATACTGTAAAAACTAAAAAATCTAGTCACCTCTAAACCAGAGTTATGGATACAGATTTGGTTCTTGCATAGTTTCATAATTCATAAAACAAGAAACATGGGTTCAAAGTCAGAATGTTTGCATTTGGGAGATTTTTTCCCCCCTATTGTTTCAGTCAAGACATGATGAGAGACAGGGCAGACTCACTCAAGAGCAGCAATATGCAAAGGGAACTAGAGGTCAGTGAATCTGTGTGAAATCCCGATCAGTAATGCCAATCATGTTTTTGTACCACATAATTTTGCTTCTGTTATGTCAAATAACAGTTAAATGCTAACATAAGATGCACAGAAATGCACCTCACTTGAAGCACGTTTTTAGCCACAAGGATAACAGAGGTCATAAGCATCCAGGAATAGGTTCCATCCTTCCTTCCCTGAGGTCTCCAGTTGTGTCAGGCTATCAGTGTGGCACATCAAGAGTTTATCACTAAGAAAAAATGGAGGATGCTGAGGATCTGGTATGCATTCTATATATATCTTGGGACATTTTACTTCCAATTAGCTATAGCAAAGCCCTACAGACTAAATACCCACTAGTGCTTGGATCAAGTTAATCAGGCTAATCTTTAGTATGCAATTCTTGGTTTACTCTTGTCCTAAAGAAAGGCAATCATATAAGGTGTTACTATATTGTGGATTGAACCAAACCCATAAGTATAATATTCTTTTCAGAAATGCGCTTCTTCATCAAAAGCAAAAAGCTGATGAAGGCACATTTGCAGTATTCAAAAGGCTAAAGAGCAAAAAGAGAAAGGGGGAAAAAGCATTATATTTTCAAATCTCTTAAACTTGTATCCCCACAGACACTGTGACTGTGCCTTCAGTATCAGTCTCTTAAAATTCCCAAACAGAGTATTAATAAATAATTTCAAAGTAGCTAGATTGATTTAATATATCCCTTACTGTTTTACTTTTAATTTACCATGCCACTAATCTATCAATCTAATCCTGCACTCATAATTATTTGTTGACTTTAGTAGAGAGAATTAATTCTTTACATCTTTCAGGCTCTTTAAATGATAATATATTTCAAATTTAAAATTACCATCAGGGTAGCAGGGCTCCAGGGGAATGCTTGAAAACACCTCCTTTTGTTTGATGGAACCTTTAGACATATCACATGCTACTCATAATGAGTTGCCTTTATCCAGATTAGATTTAGAAAAACACTTTTTTTTTTTGTCACAGATTTTGCAAACAGAGGGTATCTAATTAGAAACAAGTTATATATTCAGCACTTAGTGTCACTGCTTTAGTAGCAATGTGATAAAAAAACTAAGAATAACCCAGGGGAGATCCAGAGAATCTGTGCCAACAGTGTTCGTGGCTTCACAAAGCAGTCAGTCACAAATTGTCAAAAAGAAAAAAAATGTATGTAAGTTTGTATATAATGTACTTTGTTGAAAATATGCTAAATAGCATAACATATGATTTATCTTAATTGTCATCCCCTTCAATGGAGAGTGTCATTGATCTTCCTTTTCTTCCCAATGTGTGTTACTTGTCTTTGTTAATTCACTGTGTATTAGTTGTTAGTTCAGCTAGTTAGTTAGTTAAGTTCAGACCTGAGCTATTGTAAATGCTGTTTGCACATGCATTTAATATAATGTACAAAGCAGACAAATCAGAACTGCAGATCCTTATCTTTAAATTGATGTGGTGCTCCTTGAGCTACCTGCACCATGTCCTTCAGGAAAACTACCCAAATCAAAATTATTCATTTCAAACAGCCTTTATTTTATATAGGCCTATCCACTGAAGCACCAAGAATGGAATTTTTCTCACCTAACTTTCAATGTCCAAACTGTCTTCTTCTCATAAACAGTCTATAGGGATTTGGAGGGTCTTTTTCATTGTTTCTATTATGAATGCCTGTTGTAGCAAATACATGAGCTACACCCATTACTCTACACACAGTTGTATGGAAAGAATTTGTTAGAACAAGACCTCTCATTCTCATGCCAAACTGGGGATTTCTAAATTTAGGACAAATGAAAACTAGCCAAAAATCTGTCTCTGAAGTACAACTGCTGCAGCAGTAAGGCTTTGAGTCACAAGGAAGATGAGAACAAGCTCTTTGGCATTCTTGATGTAATTCAATGCCAATATAATTAAAAATAATTTGGCTATTTATTAAGAAAGGAGAAACAGGAGAAAGTTGATATTATTTACCATGAAATGAATATTTTATTAAGGTTTTTTTATTTTGTTTTTAGATTTATTCATCTTGAAGAAGTAAATTCATATAGATAATGATTTGAAAATCCTTATTATCAGAAAATTTGAAAGCAATCATAGATATATAAAAATATGAAGAAAATTAAGAAAAAATATTTTTGTTGATCAGTTTATGGCAGTGTATTTTCTATTCAATTAATTAAAACTTTCTGACTCAATGTGACCACAATTTTTATTTATCATTTTTAAAAGCAAAACCTAACATTCATATTTAGCATATCTGACCCAAATTATATATGCTTTTTATATCTGCATAGGTAATGTATAAATAAAATATGTATGGAAGTATTATATTCAAGATATCTACCTGAAGAAAAGGAAAAAAAAAAAAGGGTTTTTTTTAATACATCACCTAGGATAAATTGTGCTTATGTCACTGTTCAAATTAATGATAATTGCATATTTATTTTTAAAAAGCCAACAAAAAATAAACATTTATTAGTTTTTGTTTATCGAAAGTTTCAAATAATTTATCAGTCTGTGTTGAAGATTAGAAGTGTCAAGTGTTTGATCCTGTATAAAAATATCTATTTTCCTTGTTGCACATTTGAAAATGGATGTAGCACTAAACCTACTTCATATCACCTGGCTGTGCATTTCAGGTCACAGGATGGAAAAAAGTGGATGGTAAAACACAAAACATATTCATAGACTTCCAAAAGGTCCAAATAAGAGTCTCTAGTGCAAAATGAAAATTCTCTTTCTCAAAACCACTGTTTAGTGTGGAATATAGGTCTTCTGTTTTACAGATTGTATGGTTCTGGTTTGTTGGGTTTTTTTCCCCCTACAGATGGTCTTTATGAAAATATGGTGAGACTCTAAATATATGATGCATAAAGTTAACACTCAGTTCCTACAGCTTCATTTCCAATCTTCTGTAGCTCCATTGAAGAGTAAAAAAGTAATGAAACAGGAAAGCCTCTTAAATTAAAAGCATTGCTGTTTTGTAGCTTAACATATCTTTTCACCTCAGTGTAATTCCACCACGTGAAACATAACAAAGAGATATAACTAAAAATTCCAATGTCATATAACTTAGTGTTATGAGAAAATATTTGAGTTTTCTCTTAGGCAATACAGAACTAATTTGAACAATGAAAATCTTGCTAAATTGGTACTGAAAAATGTGAAAGACTAAAACCACATAATAGATAAAAACATGCCAAGAAATTTAATTTACAAAACACTTACTATAAATTAAAATAAATGTTCAAAATGCTTAGCCAGTACAACTATCTGCAGGTGAAACATTCTGACAGTTACCCATCTAATAAGCAGCGTTAATCTTGCCAGAATATTTTAAAGATTAAGAAAGGTTCAAGAAGCTGTTCTAGGGCTTTAAAATGAAAAATAGTGATAAATGTTTAATGTTTTTTAGCTTGTATTTTTTTGGAAAGTCTTAGTGCTGTTGATGATTGAATCTACATATTCCCCAAACTTTGTGATACCTCAAATCTAAATTTTGCACAGCTATGACAAAAAAAACCCAAGCAAACAAAAACCCCAAAACGACAACAACAAACCCCCCCCCCACAAAACCCAAAGAAACAAACAAAAAGGCATAGTGAGAAAAATGCTGGTTAAGTACATACTTTAATTAACTCTTAAAATATTTGTGCTTCATTTTCTGCCAAAGCTGAGGAAGGAGAAATGGGAGATTGGAAATGGGCTGGTTTATTCCTCAGGAACAGAAGCACTAGAAGTTCAAACATTTGTTCTCTTTAGCCTTAGTTTTCCTTTTGGGTACTCTAAAAGAGAGACACTAGACTATATATATTTTTAGCTTTAATTAGAATGTCCTTCCAAATTTCTTTCCATTCCTACCCCATTTTGGATTTTATCAAGTAAAGCATGGTTTTGTATCACTGATCCCTTAAGTTTTAGCTTTCATGTTTTCCAGATTCTGTGCTGCCTAGGGGTGTAGTTCTGAGCCTCATATTAAGTGCTGGTAAGCTCTCTTCACAGAGTTGGCAGACAAAACAAATGCTTTTCCTGCTGAACACCAAGGACAACTTTCAGGCCCAAAAACATAAACAGTGGTGGACTGAAGGGATAAATGGGAGTGATGAGACCTCACAATCCAAAGCTGTAATTGGACAATTAAACCCAATATGCAAATGGCCCAAAACTTATAAAAGTGCAGGACCTCCTGACGGGTCAGCCATTTTTGTGACCATTCTTACTCCACCTTGGGTGTAGCCCTGGTCAGGCTCTTGTCCTGCCCAAGGTGTATCCTAAAAGCCTTTCAATAAATACCTACTTTCTCTAGCTCTGTTGAGTCTCTGTTTCACGTCAGCCTCCCCAAGGCACCCTCACCGGCCAATATTTTTGGAGTGTAAGATGTAGAACTTTGAAAAAACTTTGGGTACACAAGACCTTCTTTATGAAAGCTTAAAAAAAACTTTGAGTACTCAGAACCCTTTTTAGCAGCAGTTAACTTCAAAGTAAATATAATTGAAAACAACTACTCTAAGTTGAAATCAGACAAAGCAGTGAAAGTAGCTGAAGTTCAGGGATAAATTAGAAAGGGAAGAGAGAGAAACTAGATTAAAGTCACATTAGTGACCTAAATGGAATTTATTCAAAAATTCCTTTCCACCGTAAACCATAGGGGCATCTGCCCCAGGTTAGGTATTTAGTTATTTTGGTCTCTCTTATAAGGACTTGTGAATGGATGACAATACAATGACCTTTGTTAGGAAGAGGTGAAAGTACATCTGATTATATGTAACTAATTTCTAGACTGGAAATTAAAATATATCTTGTAAATATGCGTCTTCTTTGCTTGTCTCAATTCTTTCCTTGTAACAGCAAATATACAAAAGCCTGAGCAGCAAAGAAACAGAAAAAATTTCAGCCTGAGCAGAAATAGAAAAAAATATCTATCAAGGCCCTTTAGGCCTTGATAGATATTTTTACAAGTTCTTTATGCAGAAAGTAAAGAATTCTCCAAATCAAGTGAAAATAATGCTTTTCTTCTATTGGGATAGTTTTGCTCCTAGCATAAAATAACTAATGAAGAAAAAAATTTAGGAAAACAAGATAAAAGTTTTTACTTTACAAAATTTGACCTGAAAACTTGAAGTGGCTCCTGGAGAATAAGTACATCTTTTTCTGGTAATTAAGTTCTCTGAGAGAGTTTTTTACAGAGGCATGTATTTTGTGTACTGAAGTCTAAGGCACTATTTAAGCAGAAGGGACTTTCAGATTTGCCAGGGCTTTACAAAAGAGGCAGTATGTCCTCATAAGCAGCAGGCCTCTGGCCAAGGTCAGAATACAGAGGTTCCACTGCTGAAGTTTCCTCCTCTAACCCTTATAAATCATTACAAGTCAGATATAAATTTTGCCATCCATAAACAGATGCTAGAGATTCTGACCTCTTCTAAGTACATGGAAGTTTGCAATAGCAAGAATTATTCTTTCTTGTAATACTAGTGAAAAAACTAAATGCCATATTTTATTCTAGGGTATTAATAGTTTTAATGTCCTTGACAATAGAGATGCATAAGACAATTTATTTCCTACAATAATAAAAATACAATGTATTTTGTTTCCCAGGCAGCACACTGATTGTCCAAACTATCAAAGAACTGACTTAGTTGATTGTCATGAAAGTTTGATAAAATAAGCACAGTACTCAAAAGCTCAATTCTGGGTAAGAATAAATATTCTATGGTCAAACAACCTCTCTGGTATAACATATTACTAGATCTTATGAATTGGAAACAGGCAAACAAATACATTTATAAGGAGGGGGACAGGAAAAAACAGAAAATATGGACTCCAGTTCTCCACCGCACACACTGAAAACTGTTTGATGCAAGTAAGTAAATTCATTTTCAGGACATTTCAGATTCAACCTGAAAATTTCAAAAGCCTTAAAAGTGTTAGCAATAATGTAGCTGGTAGGACTCTCATGAAGGCGTTGGTGGGAAAAGCATAAAAAAATAAACTCCTGTTCTCAAAGAATTATTCCCCAGTTCTTTCTCTCTTTAAAACATGTACAGATATACCTTCAGCAGCACTCACAGGAGGTGGCAGCAAATTTTCTGCCTTTGAGACATGTGATGTAAGTACTTCTAAGCCACCAAAGCGGAAGCTAAGTATAATAAACAAGAGATTTCCTTCCCTCCTTTACCTGCAAGTTAGTTTAGTGAATACTTTGAGGAGAAAAGGTACTCAAGCATGATGGCAAATGATTCAGACGTTCTTAAACACTGGAGACTTACATCTAATTTCCAAAGTTTGTCACTTAGAAACTTTAATTACAATGTTAGGAAATTAGCACTTTGCATACTGTAACATAATTCCCCATTGTACTGTGCAACTATATCCTGACATTGATCTGGTCTGCACATATAATGATGGCAGAATAAGTTATTAAATAAGAAGTGAATATTTAATTGTTTACAAGTGAATAGCACATTTTAGATGATGCTACAATATAAATATTTATGATAAAATGGTAGTTAGAGAAGCAGTAGCTTGAAAAAGATCAATCTTTTTTAAAACAGGATGGGCATAATATTTCAGTAGTTTAGTATATCTATATAGTTGTAATGTGCTATAATACATTTTTAGTCAAGGAAACATTAACATGGGTTATTAATGGGCTAAACATGGATTTTTAAAATGAAATTTATTTCTAAAATTAATGTAGATATGGTCAAATGTAGCACTCACTGCAATTTATTTAAATTAACTATTTTGTCATTAATATATGAAGCTAAGTTATTTTTTCCCCAATTCTGAAGGTCTTCCTAATATATTCCTAGCTCTGTGCAAACAGGTTGAACTTAAAACTATTTTAAGATGCGAGGTAGACACAATCTTCTAAGAACCTCCAAAGAAAATACCAAAATGAAGGCATGCATTAATAATGCGATTCCTACAATTCAAAGCACGTCTGCAAAATGGCGGTATTATTTAACACTTCATACAGTTTAAAATTCTGTACCTTTTTCCTTTTGGTCTTTTATCCACTTCCCTGGAAAAGGTAATAAAAAAGCAACAGAGGCAAGACTTCAGGAAAAAATATAATGAACTTGCTCACTGCAGTAATTAATGGGGAAGTGACCAAATAAATGTAGAGACAGGGTAATGAAACCAAAAGCTATGGGGAAATGATGAAAGGCATTAAAAGCTTTGACATAGTGCAACAAGGGTGAGGAGTCAAAGATCTTAATGCTGGAAACACACACTTCTAAACTACAGCAACACTTCCATACTGCTGCAATTCATTTTCCTCATATTGTTTCACTCTTCGTGAGAGGAATTACTTATAGCCTTTTTTTATGTTGTGTAAGGCATCACATCAAAATAGAGTTACATGTTTGAGAGTTCAATACTAAAAAAAGACTTATGGTTTAATGCTGCCTGGAAAAGACTGACAGACATGAAGGTGGAGAACATGTGAGAGGAAAGATGAACACTACACACACATGTGCACAAAAGCATATTTGAAGTATAAGCAACATTCAGTTTTTGATTCAAAACAGTTCTATTAAGATTGCAGGTGACACAAAAAGAATTGTACAGCTGGACAAACACTTCATTATGAATTTTATTTGCTATGTTTTGTAGTCCTGACTTGAAATAAGAATATAATTCTCAAAAAAAACCCAAAGTAGAACAATGGATGAATGCAACT
Source organism: Trochalopteron elliotii (assembly GCA_024734555.1). NCBI lineage: Eukaryota > Metazoa > Chordata > Aves > Passeriformes > Leiothrichidae > Trochalopteron > Trochalopteron elliotii. Next base: position 627,559 of record JANPWX010000070.1, read on the forward strand.
CATAATATACTAATAGTAATAATAATAATATATTTTAGAGAAAGTTTACTGGAATTGCATTTTTTACTTTTTAGAAAACAGGGAACAAAAGCTTTCCTTAGTGTCCTAGGGTGACTATGATGCCTGTATCCCCAAATCGTCTGTTCTGTGTTCTGTACCTTTAAGACTGGTTCTGAGAGTGAGCAGGGAAAGAAGAAGCACGCAGTGTGTTTTTTTTCCTTTTCAGAGGAACCCCATTTGGAGATTTCCTCCCAAATTTGCCCTAAACCAGGACACTTAGAAATAGCTTTTGGAAAACATCAATATTGGAAAATTCCAGATTAATCTGTAAAGAATTCCAGATCCTTTTCTCAATCCATTTTTTGTTGCAGTTTTATTAATGAGAAAAAAAAATCCATTTTTTCCTCCACTTCTTCAAAAGTGACCATCTAGGTGTAGTCAGAGATAAGTTACAATATGTCACATATATATTCGTTAAATAAGCAATAAACAGGTACATGTTGACATTAAACAAAAACAAATAGTGGGTTCTGCCCCTGGGATGGTGTAATCCTGGATGTGCACGTAGACTGTGAGGCAAGGTGTTGGTGTCCTTCTCTGTAGAAAATGGATCTGGGTTTTTTGGTTGATCACAGTGTTCTGGAGGCCAAAAGTGACATCTGTATGCTGTATTTCACCAAGAGCAGCACAACTGGCAAAAGAAGAAATTGTCCCACAGTACTGAACAGTGGTTGGCCTCCCCTTGAGTTCTGTGGGCAGGATTGGGATTAACGATGTAAGAAATATATAGAATTTTATAATGTGTGGGCAGAAGAGTGTGAGAAGGATAGTGAAAGAACTAGAATATTTTACTTAGGAGGAATGGCTGAGAAGACTAGGCTTGTTCAATTTAGAGAAGAAACTGAGGAGTGATCTTTTTGCTGTCTACAACTTCCTTATGAGGAAGAGAGGGCTGCAAGGTGATGATCCCTTCTCTCTGGTGTCTGGTGATAACACACAAGTGACTGTTTAAAATTATGTCAAAGGAAGTTCAGGTTGCATAGTAGGAAAAAATCACCACTGAGAGGACAGCCAAACACTGGGAACAAGTTCCCTTGGGAACTCGTCATGGTCTAAAGTCTGTTGGTGTTCAAAGGATATTTGGACAACTCTCATATGACTGAACTTTTAGGTTGCCATGTGTGAAGTCAGGAGTTGGACTTGGTCCTTGTAGGCAGCTTCCAACTCAGGATATTCTATGATTTAATGATTATTAGAAATATTAGAGGAAATCGATCTTATAAATTTGATCTTGCAAAACATGCCCTGTGCTTATGTATGGTGCATTTTTCTTCCAATGAAGAGGAAAGAAATTGGTGTAACCCAGTAAATTGTCAGAGAATAAACCAATTTCATTCCTGTAGAACTATATACAGTGAAATTTAAAAACAGGTAAGATGTTTAAATTAAGTGACATCAGATTTACTTACGTTGACACCACTCACTGATGTTGAAACTGACTGTGCAATGTTTCACATTCCACAACACTTTTGTTTACATGTCTAAAAAACATAGTATATTTGTAATTTTGAATATGAATTTGAAGAAAAGTGCAACAATTGAAATAATACTCTGTGCAATAAGTGTTAGAAAAGTAACATCATTCAAAAAATACATCTTAACTGCTGTATTTCCATTTGCAGTGATGATGAGAATATTAAATGTAGTAAAAATTAAGGAAATGAAAAGCTAAAAATATTGTGAGGTTAACAAAGAGACTAAGAAAGGTATCAAAAGGATAGGATAGATTCTGCTAAAATTTCACTGCAGGTAAAGTAAGAATATTCACTGAAATTTGCCTAAATTTCCTCTACACTAAGTAGAAATAGCCTTATATAACTTCTGTTACTCCTCATAAAGATACCTCTGAGTTAAAGCAGTACCCACTGGCATGGCTTTGAGAATCAGAGGAATAAATCAACCCTTGGCAAACTTTACTGTCATTAAATTTTGCCCACAGAGGAATAAACCACCTCTCTACCTTTCCTTAACACTCAGCTTTTAAAGTGCCTGTAAAAAATTGTAAATATGGCAGTGCAGATAATGGAAAATATTAATTTCTGAAATTCTTTTTTTTTTGTTTGCAGGCAAGGAAGGGGAAAATCAGCTAATAACTAATAATTAATGATGATGTCATAAAGGGATTTTTGCACTAAAAAAAGTCACAGTGAAAAAGGCTTTACTTGGAAGGGGCACAGAATATTTTTCTTTTCATAACAGAAACAGGTATTCCATAGTGAGAGACAGTAACTCAAAAATTGTACTTTTCAACCCAGAGATTAGTGTTTTGACAAGCTGACCACCTAAATACCAAGAGGCTTTCAACTTTCAAACTGAGACATCAGCAAAAAGCAGATATTAATTGTCCTGATTTCACAGACGGCTCTAGAAAAACCATACAATTTTACTTGGTATTTTTAAAAAACTTCTTTATTTTACCAGTTCTTGTATTTTTTTTTTTCTTTTCCCTCCCAGGATCCAACATCCTGCCAAGAACTTGCATGTAATGCATAAAATTATTGGAAAGCTATAAAGAAAGGAAATTCAATTTCATAAATGAGATTTCTAGTTTTCTGCTTTATTGATAGAAATAAAAAAACAGTTAATACTTTCCCTTTTATGCAATCCCTGCATCCCTCCTTTCTCTACTTTGAGTGACTATGCGCAAGAGATAGGGACTTATTTCTTGTACTGCCATTACAACAATAAAGTCAAAGTAAATGGAATTTTTTTTCATTACATTAAGATTGAATTTGATTGCTACTATTTTGTTCTGCTGAATGTAAGCAATTCTTCCATTTTTTTGGTGCCTCATACATTAAAAAATAGGTTGGATGAGGCAAGAGAAACCTACATCATCTACCTGGACTTGTGCAAAGCATTTGACACTGTCCCACAACACATCCTTGGGTTTAAACTAGACAGATATCAATTTGATGGATGGACCACTCAGCAGATAAGGGACTGTCTGGATGGTTGCACTCAAAAAGTTATGATCAGTGTGCAAGTGGAGACCAGTGACAAATGGAGTGCCTCAGGGGTTGGTATTGGGACTGGTGCTAACATTTCCATTGGTGACATGGACAGCAGGATTGAGTGAGGACAAGGAGTTGAGGTAAGGACAAAGAGAGATCACTCACCAAACACTGTTGTGGGCAAAGCAAATTATAGATATTAATTAAATTTATTGCTATCAAAACCAGAGCAGGATAATGAGAAGTAAAATAAGACCTTTAAAACACCTTTCCCCACACTCTTCTCTCCTCTCCAGCTCTACCTCATACCCCAGTGGTACAAGGAGCCAGAGGATGGGGGCTACGGTCAGAGCATCACACATTGCTTCTGACATTGCTTAGGGAGAAGAGTCTTTCCCTGCTACAGCATGAGTTCCCTCTCACAGGAGACAGTTCTCCATGAACTTCTCCAAACATGAGTCCGTTCCATAGACAACAGTCCTTCCACTGTTCCTGGTCACTCTTCCACAGGATGCAGTCCTTCAAGAATGGGCTGTTCCAGTGTGGGTCCTCCATGAGGTCACAAGCCCTACCAGTAAACCTGCTCCAGTATGGGGTCCTCTTTCCACAGCTCTGCAGGCCCATTTCAGTAGCCTGCTCCAGCACGGGCCTCTCACGGATTCACAGCCTCCTCTCAGGCATCCCCCTACTCTGGTGGTGAATCTCTACATTCCTGTGGTCCTCCATATGTTGCAAGGGCTCAGCTGCTTCAACATGGTTTTTACCACGGGCTGCAGACAATCTCAGCTCCAGAGCCTGGGGCACATCCTTCACTTCCTTCTGCACTGTCCTTGGTGTCTGCAGGACTATCTGTCTCACATGTTCTCACCCCACTCTTCTCTGGTCACAATTAAAACTAAGCAAACACTTTTTTCTTTCCCTTCTTAAATATCACAGAGGCATTTCCACCATTTCTAGTTGGCCTCAGCCTGGGGGAGAGGTACAGCTATCGTGCAGCCACCTGCCATTGGCTCTACCAGACTTGGAGGAAGTTTCTAGCACATTCTCACAGAACCCTGGAACCCTCCCACTAACAAATCCTGGCCATCCAAACCCAATACAGACCCAATATAACAAGGGCACTTAATGATACAACAAAGGTTAATGGTGTTAAACTGAAATGAGGTAGATTTAGTTTAGATATTAGGAAGAAATCCTTTACTGTTAGGGTCATGAGGCACTTTAATATGTTGCCCAGAGATGCTGTGGATGCCCCATCAGTGGAAGTCCTCAAGGCCAGGTTGGATGGGGCTCTGAACTACCTTGTCTAGTAAAATGTGTCTCTGCCTATGGTAGTGGGGTTGGAAGGATATGATCTTAAAGGTCCACTTTAACCTATGCCATTTTATGATTATATGAAATTATTTATCAGTAGCATCACTTTTGGGAAAGTTCATTGGTTTTATATTGCAATTATTCCAGCTACAGTTATTGCAGTTAAAGTACATGAAAAAATGTGAAAGAACATTGAAAATAGGGTGGTATATTGAACAATTTTTCTTCTTTTTTTAAATTTGTTTTAATTTAAAATAAGCCATTTCTCCAGTACACTTGTAAATGCAAATGCCAATTGTTTATTGTATAAACTCAATTATTTCTCTATAAGTAAGAGTATTCATTTCAGTCTAAAGTAACCCCTAGCTGTGGAGTTATGCTTGGATTATTTCTGCATATTGTTGAGTTACACTATGAATATTAGGATATTTGAATTAAATAATGAATTACCACAGTGTAATATTGTTGCCTCTTGATATAAACTTTTATTCAATGTCCGAGATATTCTAGATAGCAGTCAAACAATGCTCTATACTTTCTAATTTGAACACTACATACCACCTGCTTTCGATATAATTATTCCACATAATTCTACATAATTGTTTCTGTCAAGAATAAATGAAGCCTTAAAAGAAGAACACAATCATTACAAGCAACAGAGCCTGAGTTATACACTACAGTGTTCCTTTTGCTCTCCTCATATCCAAAGTTGCTAATAGTAGATTGGGAAGGTGACAGAAGTTGTAAATTATTGCACAGGAAAATACCTACATGGGTAAACTACTCAGCTCAATTTGAATTTTTTTCTGTTACTATTCACTGAATGGTGTTTCTTTCCATTTAATTTGTTCAGCATGAGTGGAATCACACTGCAGAGGCTAAGCAGAGGCTAAGGCAGGAAGAAATCCAGAAGTCAAGTAACATGATTATTAAGCAAATCCTACTGTTCATTTAAAAAGAAAATCTAGGGGTTTGGTTTTTTCTTTTTGTTTTAGATATGCTTATCTGACTTAAATATATCTGTGCTCTTTTTCCACTTTCAGGAAATAAAGGAAATAACACTGTCTAAAGACCCAAAGGCATAATCTCAGATCTTCGTGTTTTCTATGACATATAACATATATAAATGGAATTCCAAAATAGAAGTAATACTTCACAGGGGTTACTATGCACCAACCAGATGGAAATCATCTTTTCATATACGAATGGATGATGACAAATGTCAATACATCCTCATCTTCCTGTAGTCTTCCTAGGTTTTTTATTGAGGAGATTGTTGCTTTAATAAGGCTTGTAGCCCCTTTTTCTGGGCAACAGCCCCGTTATAGTCATCATTCACTGCTGGCAAGGTATAGGCTTAATTGTGCTTTTTTTAAACTTTTTCTTTTAAATTTCTGTGTCTCATTCCTATTTTGTTTGAGGGTTTTTTGAATAGTTTTGATAAGACTACAGTCACATACAATTTTCACTAAGTTGAAGAGGCCACTCCATGAAAAGCAATCTTCCTTTAAGTACTATTTTTTTTTCTGTTGTGTATCCAATGTCTGAAATGCTAAATCAGAGCTCCTAATTGCTGTTGTCAGCTTTATTGTCAATGTATGAACAGCAAATTTGCCAAATTTTATGGTGCAGTTTTAAAGTTGTAGAATTTTTAAGGGAAAAAATTTTCAGAAGGATAATAAAATTCTCACATGATGGTACCCATCTACTTCTAAAATATTGCTGTGTTAGAGAAACCTCAAGTTTGGTGGGTTTTTTCATGATGGAGAGAAGGTTTAATGACCATTGTGAGAGTGAAAATCAACTATTATAAATTAAATTATAAGCTTTGTTTGCACCATCCTTCCTTTCATAAAAATATTTGAATGTAAATTTAATTTAAACGGTTGAAAAGTATTACCCATGCATTCAGGTAAAAAATCTCCTAAATGTTCTGTCCTGTTCATTCATTGCACAAAGTTAGACAGAGTTTTATACCATAATTTCATATATGTCTTCAAAATGCAATTTCATCTTTCTGTGAGAAGTGATCATGATTTTTCATAGTATGCATTACCTACACAATCCATAATCTTTTGTATTAACAAAGCAAAATAGTATCAGATATGAACACTTTTAAGGAACTGAATTATTAATTTTGTATTAAGTTAATAATGATCTCGAGATTTTTTTTATAATTTAAAATAAGAAGCAGCAGGACTTAATGGTAGTCCTTCTCATTTTTAAAGACAAAACAATAACACTTTTTTTCTTAAATATGATTACCTAATTAATTCCAGAGGAAAAAGTCCGTAATTTGACATTACAATGATAGTGTTTTTGCAGGAAGAAATCCTGTATTCTCCCACATTTGATAAACATAATCCTATATTAGTTGCAATTTTCTCAGAAACATGAGACTTAATTGTATTAAGAAGAAATAGAATTGGAGAATGGCTTGGTTTGGAAGGGAGCTTAAAGATCATCTCATTCCATCCCCTCTGCTGTGGGCAGGGACATCTCACTATATCCAGCTCCTAAGAGTCCATCCAGCCTGGCCTTGAATACTTCCAGGGATGGGGCATCCACAGCTTCTCTGGGCTTGTTAAGGTGCCTCATGACATTCATAGTTAAGGTTTTCTTCCTGATATCTATTCTAAACCTGTCCTCTTTCAGGTAAGAGCCATTAACCTTTGCTTTATCACTACATGCCCTTGTCAATAGTCTCTCTCCAGCTTTCTTGTAGGCCCCTTTTAGGTACTTGAAGGCTTCAAAGAGGTATCCCCAAAACCTTCTCTCCTCCAAGTTGAACAACCCCAGCTGTCACAGTCTGTCTTCATTGGAGAGGTTCCATCTCTCAGATCATATTTTTGGCTGAATTAACTCCAACAGCGCCTTCTCACAGAGGGTGTGAAATACCACAGGTACCTTGTTTGTACTAATATTAAGACTGGAAGTTCATTGCTACTAAAAATGTCAATTCTTTTGAAGGATTTTAAAAAAAATCCAGAATCTAATTCACAATGTCTTTACTAAGCTGTTTTATGGTAGAGCATACCATTGAAATTTGATGAGTCTTCATGTAAAAATGCTGATTTGAATTAGATTTAGAATATATGTCATCCTCAATTAGCCTTTCCTTCATCAAAATGATCCCACAAACATGGAGAATGAATCTTTATTTCCTCCTTTTCACATGGGAGGTCATTTGTCAGATTTAATATACTTCCACCTACGTCTTCCTACATGTTTGGGTTCAATATGGATGGCTATGGTCTTGCTGGAAAAAAAACATATCACATCTGTAAGAACCTGAAATCTACCTTTATTAAATGTTGATTATGTTATATATAACTATTCTGTAAATTATGGCAAAACTGAGAAATCAATGATACATTGTGTTGGAATTAAAAATGAAAAAAATTTTGAACACTTTCAAGAACTATTTCTGCATCATAAGTTGCTTCTGGTACTTAGAATCTGGCAAGATATATTTTTTTTGGAATTGGCTATCTATATTTTCTTTAAGCATTAGATTGATGGTTTCTATTCTGTTGTTGAAGTTTAACATCCCAGCAATTACCTTTTACTTAAATAGACTGTGCACGTTAAAAATCATTAGATATCATGCACTTCCACAGTATATTGGGGCATGAGTTAAAAATAACTATGAAAAAAACCCACTTTTAAAAGTGTTTTTGATAGATGCTGTGCTGGAACAGCAGCTACTTTTAATTTTGAGTAAGTTCTCTCTTTTAAAGGCTGTGGTTAAAACAAGAACTTTTAAAAGAAAAGTTGCTTAAAGGAAGAATTAGAAGAGGAAATAAGCAATAACAGCGAAAGGAAAAACAAACAAACAAACACACACACCCCAAACTAAACCAAAAAGTGAGATCCAAACTCAGAACACATGGAAGAATATGCTGGGGATATGTAAAAATAGCCGAATGACATATCTAGCTTGTGCACCAGGCGTATACTTTGGCTGATCTGGAAGGAGTGGAGAGACATTGAATGACACATATTAAAGATATGAAAATGATAGATGGAAAGGAATATCAGGATGGAAAAAATTACTTCTTTATGTGAAGAATTTTCATACTTCTTAGTTTGTACAGGAATCCTCAAAATAGAAAATGTTCTTATTCATATTAGTATTTGCCAGTACTTTCCATTCTCTTCAAGCTGGATTGAAGAAACATCAGACCATTGGGATTTCCCATTTTATGAATGTGTTTGCATACAATAACTGCATCTCAGGGAAGTCAAAATGCATGAGCAATGTGAAATAAATGCTAAATGTATCTGGCCCAAAGATTTAAATTCATTTTCTGCTATTCCTCTCTATATTGAATAAATATTAGGCAACTGATATTAAGACAGAAAATAAGGATATGAAATCACATTTAAATTTTGTAGAAAAAAATACAAAAATAAATTTATAAAACTGGTTATCTTAAGCCTTCTGCCTGATAGAGTTAACAGTCACTAGTACAAATTTTAGACAACTAAGATATTCTATTTCCCATTAATAATTTTACATTTTTTCCATACAAATTTTACATTTTTCCATACTGAAATACTTATATAGCCTGCAGTATCAGAAAAAGAGTGTTATTCCTACAAATTGTTGTAGAAGTCAGTGTATATGGGAACATTTTGCTAAATAATTGTATGATTTATTAGTTTACATAGATATGATTTAATCAGATATGCAAATATTATCATTCGTAGTGACAGTTCCTTGTGAATGTAATTATTTTTCGGTATAATAATGGTGGTTTCTTATATTGATGAGCAGGTTATAGAAAGCATAACAGTACAAAAAACCAAGAATAAAATATAGTTTTGAAAATTCTTCCCATAATTATTTTAAAAATCTCTGAACTTTTGATATGTAATCCAAAATCTAAACTGAACATTCACTTCATTCTGTTTTTCTTTTTTAGTTCAGGTTCTACACCAGCATGGGAAATAAAGAGGAAATAAAAATAGAAATATGAGCAACAGTAAGATTAAAACTAAACCCATTAGTTTTTAAATTTACTTATAATGATAGTAATGTTGTAATATATTATATTAATAATGTATATATATTGAAAAAAAACCCCAAAACTATGAAAATCGCTTTTTTAAAGCATTTCATTACGATATTTTGACTGGTGGAAAATTAAATTGAAAAATTCTGGAAACATAGCAATTGCATAAAAATATATTTGAATGGAATATTTAGGATTTAAGCAAGTATGAATTCTGGGTTATGAACATGTAACCACTTTTGCCAACTGCACAAGTACTCTACTGAGGGAGTTTCAATTGCTTATCTCTGCCTAAACAAGAGCTGGAATACTCCGTTGTGAGGACATATCTTTGTTATCACTAAGAGGTGTACTAAGAGGAGCCTTGGATTCCAGTGATTGTGATGAGGTATGATAAACCGCACATCCCATTTAATATATAACTTTTACTAGGTAAGATCAAACCTCTGCTCTTAAAATTAGATCATCAAATTAACCTTTGTCATTTTTAAATATAATCACAAAACAACCTTAAAAATCAGTTGCCCAATCCTCAGTTTGTGGAAATCAACAAAGTCCCATTGAATTGTTGGTTTTGTAGGTCATCTTGTCTGATGTATATAAACTGGACATGACAAAATGAACTTATGCCTCAAGTAACTTCTACATTACTATGACCTGTCAAAAACAATTGCTTAAATTATCAGGCTGTGTTCAAAAATAATGTTTCTGTAAGCACAGCAACTTTCTTTGCACTCTTGCTAGCACTGTGAGAAAGTTGTCTTCAGGAGGCATAAATGCCTGAGTGCTCTGCATTATTTTTTTCTGAGTTTCTTAAGGCATATTTAGGAACTTATATTTGAGTTTGTGAATATTTCAACTTTAATTGCCAAATGTTAATAAATCCATATTTAAACTGCTAAATTGCAAGCTCAACACTCTGAAGATTCACAGATTCATGGAAGATTTGGGGTTGTAAGGAACATCTGGAGATCTAGTCCAATCCCCTGATAAAACTGGGGTCACCCAGAGCAGGTTGCCCAAAATTGTGTTCAGGTAGGTTTTGAATATCCCCAGAGAAGGAGACTCCACAAACTCTCTGGGCATCCTGTTCCAGTGTTTATTAATATTCAGATGGAACTTCCTGGGTTTTAGTTTGTGCCCATTGCCCATTATTCCATCAGTGAGCACCACTGAAAAAAGTCTAACCACATCCTCTTGATATATTCCCTTAAGATATTTGTTTGTATTTATATAATCCCCCCCTCAGTCTTCTCCAGGTTAAATTAGCCCAGCTGACTCAGTCTTTCTTCATAAGAGAGATGGTTCAGTCCCCTAATTATCTCTGTAGCCCTCCACTGGACCCTTTCTAGTTCCTTGTCCTTCCTGAACTCGGGAGCCCAGAAGTGGGCAAAGCATTCCTGACATGGCCTAACCAGAGCAGAATAGAGAGGCAAGACAGCCGCCTTACTAAGATAATTAATCTCAATCAAATTGATTAAAATAATCATGTGGACAAAGATAAGCAAGATTTAGTGACCATTCTTGACACTGTCTCTTTTAGTTAAGCAGAATTCCTGAAGATTATTGATGATACTGAAGCTCCTCAGGGCTGACACAATCACTGTTGTGTAAGAAAATTGTGTACTCTAAATTTGGACAACATGATCTTATGTACTGAATTTCCAGGCTTCTTCTGGAACACAGAACATTTCATCAGAGAACACAAGAAATCCTCATAACACCATGTGGGGCTCATCTTTACTTCTGCACTGGATAATTTTTTCCCCCCATTTTAGATTATGTACAGTTGTTTGAGCTTTCTGCTCAGACAGTTGAGAAAAGTGAGACAATGGCATAGATCTGAGTACTTTCTTAGATAAAAGTCTGAATATATCTTATGGAGGAATTACAATATTCATGCCAGTGTAACTGAATATTTCAGTAAGTATATGTTGACTAAGGCTTTCAGATTTTTTGACACTTATCACTTCCCCCCACACCCCAGTCTTCAATCTGAAACTGTCTTCAATTCCCCTGTTTCAGATATTGGGTTTCCTTTTTCTCTCTGTCTTTGGTGCCTCACTGGTACAGGAAAGACAGCAGAGTAGACAGCAGTAGAATAGAAGACAGTGGTGTTCAGTGGGGACTGTGTTTCATGGCCAATGAGAGCTCATTCTTTCATTTCCCATGTGCTTTCTTTTGCTCCATTTTTTACAGTATCTTTTTCAATTTACAAGCTGACCATAATCTCTATAAGAATTTTCCATTACTGTTGTGCTTTGCACTGCAGGCATAGTCAGCTGAACTGTATATTCTACCACCATATTTCCAGAACCAATTAGGTTTAGTTTAGAAATAACTTCTAAAGGACAGATTTTTTAATTAGAGTTTTCATGATAAAAACTAGTACTGGGAAAGATTTTCTCATTCACCAAATTCACAGGACTTTCAATCAGTAGAAGGTCTGCAGGGGATCTTTCCTGCCTTGTAGATGTAATTTGTGTAATGTGATGGTGACTAATCTTCTATGACCACTGCACTGTCTGGTATTACATTATGCTTTGTTAGATGGAGTACACATCAGGGAAGAAGTTGGGATTAATTCATATTGGAGAATAACTCGACTACATCAGATTCCTCAATTAGTTTAGTTAAAATTTTCCTCCTGTCCCCACAGCAGAACCAGGATGTCATTAGCTCCTGGATAACCCACACTGTGAGGAAATAAAATGAATGAGCTGTCAAACTGTAATCACTCTTCAAAGAAAAAAAATAATATATTTTAGAAATGCATTAATCCAAATTAAAGTAGCAAACAGTTTTCCAAAGCTTTTGACTGACTAAATATTTTCATATTTTTTTTTTAATTTTAAAACTATGCATTGATAAGCTGTGATATGTTTTCTTTACTTTCTGAAATGGATTACATACTGCAAATTTTCAGCTTTTACAACATCTATTAAATAAAAGCCTCCACCCAGACATTTTACTGTGGCTTTATCTCCTTACATTTTTACCTGTTACTCAATATAATTTCATCAGGTCTGTAATGATAAGGTTGGAAAAAATAACCTTTATGATACCAGATGGATTCTAATTCTCAAAAATCTCTGGTGATGGCACATTCTTATTGACATTTATACTGACTCCATTTATGACAGACTGAAGGTGATGAACAGGCCCATGCAAGAGGTCACCTTGTGTCAAAGCTGGTATACAGTCTGTCAAACACGGTGAATGTAAGGCTGCTAATGAGGAATTAACTAGATAGACTGTGGCCGTTTTACTGTTTTCATGCAATCCAAACCTGTTAAACAATGCTAATCAGGTGTTTATTAAGTGAAACCATTATGCCAAACTTGCTGCAGATTCTACCACATGTCAAAGAGGTTGTAAAGTATTATTCATCAGATTTAAAGCTGATTAATGAGTCATTTAACAGTGAACCTTTCTTTTCTTAGCCTCTAGCTAAGCATCTGTACCAAGGTTAAACTAACACGTACATGGTTTTGAAAGTAAAGTTTCTGTTAAGGGGAAAGAAAATCCTCAACTGCTCCATGAAAGTTCTAACAGTTGTAAAGCTTTGTGGAGGAGGAAGCTTATTTTCTTTTATTTTTAAATAAAAATTTAGCAAAAGAGTGGCACAGTAATAAAAATTGAACAAGACAACAAGAAAACTACATATATTTTTCAGATAGAGAAATAAAAATTATAAATACTAAGCATAGTAAATTTCAGCCTTCAATCTCATATCCATTTTATTATCTTTTCTAACTTTGTTATTTACACAGTATCACAACAAAATTGATGCTTTAGAACCATCTTCACAATAGCGAAACCAAAAAATTGGTGAAATATTTGGCAGAATTAAAACAGCTATCAAAAATCTGCTGTGTCCACATCAGGAAGCAATAAAGGAATCACTATTGAGGTAGCCGTAAATGTTAATGGTATAATGAACAGTGAAAGCCTGAAGAGAGAACTAAAATACATGCTGAGATAATGACATTCAGGTTCAGATAATCTGGAGATGATAACCAATATTTCTTCAGTAAATAATCACTAAACCAACAGACAGTGATACTATTTTAAGCTTTTTTAACAGTAAGAAAGGACAGTACAGAGAACCTAGCCATAAAATCTTGTATTCATACTTAGCCAGGTATTTTTTTGATTAAATTAGAAGGCTGAATAAATGTAGAACTGTAATTAATAGTCTCACTTCCAAAAATGAAAAAATAAAGAACCTTGTAGGATTATTATCAGGTGGGCATGTGAACATGGCTCCAAACCATGAGAAAAAGATTGTATTTAAGGCTTTTAGATATAACCAGATAATAAACCATCTATAAAAGGAAATTTAATGGCTCCTTATGCAGAACAGAAAACAGAACTGATTACTAAGAATGAAACATTTCAAGAATAAGTCATAAAATGATAAAAAGAATTTCTAAAAGATAAACTGAATTAAAACTTTGGAAAAAAACCAAACCAATATTGCATAATAAAACAAAAGAAATCAGAAAATGTGGTCACTTTGCAGAGAACATGAGTTAGAACTTAAAGTTAGTTATGCTTCAAAGACAAATGCATTATCTCAGCTCAGAGAAGTGGCAGTGATGTGCAGTGTGGAGGTAAAGGATTAACTGATAATGTCAATGGTGGGTATGCAACTATGCCAAATCTACCTGGACACAATCCAGCACACTAAATTTTTCCATGAGGCTTTGTTACACTTTCAAGCCAGAAATACTACAGGAGTCAGCAAGGCATTTGAAATGACAGTGAAACAGAACAACCTTCCTGTGATGAGATCGAGTGAGCTTTTAAAGCATCAGGCTGCAGACAGGCTGACATATACTTTGAAGTACATTTCATTGCAATATAAACTAAGAGCTTTCTAATGAAATGTGCCAATGGTATAAAGCTGGGAAATATTGCCGATATAGGATCAGATTATCATATGGCAAGAAATAGTAACAGATCAGATTGGAGTAATAGAAATGGAATGGAAAAGTTCAAAGTACTTAGAGACTAATAGCAAGAATGACTTCCATAAGCAGTAAGCTCATCAGCTGAAAAAGCTCACCTACATCACAAAATACATGGCTTATGGCTTGGCATGAAAGAGTTAGGTTTTCTCAAAAAGAGATGAGAGTCTGGACAATGAAGAGCTAGGAGCCTGTTCTATAGAGTTGTTACAGAATAAGAGTTTAGTTCATCTCATGTTATACATGCTTCTCCTTTCTGTCACACCAACACTATCAAGCACTCCATGTGCCTTCATATCAGTTCTTAAGGCATGTGGCATGTCTTCAATATTCCCTCTTGAAAGCATTAATTTTGTTGACAATCACATAACCGTAATACCCAGGTGTCTTGGGATGAAAAAATGCACACCACCACCCCACCCTCACGTAAGGAAATAATAAAAGACACATTGCGGGTTAAAGAGATTTCAGTGTGGGCATGCAAAATCCAGTGAAGAATAGATTAGCCCTGAACACTTAGTCTGGGCATAAGGGCTTAATTCTTGAAGGAGATATTTTTAATGCTGTACATGCAGCCATTGAGATCTAGGTGTATTATTTAAGCTCAGAATGCATCAAGGAAAATTTTGGAAGGGAGCTGTAAGGATCAAGTGCAACTCCCTGCTTCTCACATAACTATGTGAAATTAAACCATATGACTAAAAGCATCATCCAGACACTCTGAACTCTGTCAGGCTTGATGCCATGACCGCTTCCCTCTGGAGGCTGTTCTGGTGGCCAACCATCCTCTCAGTGAAGAACCTTTTCCTGATGTACAATCTGAACTTCCTCTTGCCCAAATGATCCCAGCAAGATCAGAACTAAGATTTCTCTGCTCTCTCTCAGAAACAAACCTGAAATAATATGGAAAGTAAAAAAAAAAGTTATTTTTTAGTCTTCATATTAATCTGCAACTTCAACACTGTTGCAGATTTTAAAAACTGGATCACAACACAAACTCTATCCTTCCTACCCCTCAGATTGCTTTACCCCTTACATTTTGTTAAAAATTAATTTTTCACTTCATCTCCACAGGGAAACTGTCAGCTATTCCAGAGCATCCTAGACAAAGGGCAATGTCCAAGAAGGCATAATGTAAAAGTCTGAACCCTCCAAATAGGGAAGTGAACTGGTTTTATAAGTCCCCAGATCCAAGTGAATACTTCTATACAAAATTACTGATTTGGATTTGCCTCTGTTATTCTATAAAAAGTGGATTTGCCTCTGTTATTCTGTATCATAAGGAAAGTAGAAATTGCTGCTCCACTTTGCAGAAGCCAAACTCCTGTGCAGCGTCTACAACATAGCAAGAAGAAATGTGGGCTGAGCTCAAGATGTTGAGCTCTAAAACTCAGCAGGGTATAAACCAAAGCAAAAGAGGAAACCCAGAAGACTTTTTAAGTGTTTTTTGAAGTGCTGTGGTTTTTCAGGTGAAAAAAAAACAAAAGAAAGATTAGTTAAGGCCTTAGGACTGCTATTCTTGTTCATTCCCTTTTTATGTTCGGAGCCTCCTTCTACAATTTTTGCTGACCTCAGTGTAAATCACCAGCTAGGAATCTGAATCGTTTTTTCTAACATATCAGTCCAGACAATCTAAGCACTTTCATTAAGGGGATACCTAAGCAGCTAGGGGAGGAGTGGTATGACTTGACAAACAGGTTTTGGATATGTATCACTGCTGTGATATCTCTTCTCCTTTGACAGTGTGAGGAACACTTCTCTTGACATGACACAGATTTTTAACAGATACCGAATCAAGCAGAGTGTTTGGATTTCACAAGCAGATGAAGAGAGTTCTTTTTTACATACAACAATTTTCATACAACACTTTGTACTGGTTTTGTCTGGGACACAGTTTATATTTCTCATAGCTGCTCCAATGCTATGGTTATTTGGAATTAGTAATACTGAGACTATTAGTAATACTGAGTAAACCTGATATCAATTATGATGTTTTGGCTGTTGCTCAGCAGTGCTTCCTTTAACTCAAGGACTTTTCAGTATCTCATGCTCTGCAAGTAAGGAGGTGCACAAGAGTACCTGACAAAGCACAGCCAAGACAGCTTACCTGAACTGGCCAAAGAGATATTCCATACTGAAGGACATGCCCAGTACACAAACTGGGGACAATTGACCAGGGTGCTGATTGCTGTTTGGGGATGGGCTGGGTTCTGGTGGTGTACAATTTTATTGCGTATTGCTTGTTTCTCTTTCCTGCTGTCTCTCCCTCTCCTTGTCATTACTACTGCTACTTTTGTTGCTATTTTTATTGTCATTATTATTGTTGTTATTTTTATTAATATTATTATTAACTTTCTCCTTTATATTACTAAATTAAACCCTTGTTTCAATCCACCAGGTTTACCTTTTCTTTCTGATTATCCTCCTCACCAGGATGAGAGGGAGTAAGTAAGTGTTTATATGGTGCTTACTTGCCAGCTGGGGTTGTGACACACCTAATTTTTATACTTACTGGGATTCCAATCTGAGGAAAGAATTTGTCAGAAGGCATGGAGTATAATTTGTTTCTGTAAGCACATACAGTTAAAGTTCATGAAAACATAAAAATATGCTCTTTTTTATTTACTTTTTGATTCATTATAAATTTCAAATATGTTTTTATTTTAAAAGTCTGATGTATTGTGTATTTATTAACTCTGACTTAATGAAAAGAGAGATTCATGAAGAAAGGGTTAAACACAGTAAAAACTGAAAATTCCCTACCATTTTTCCTGAAGAGAGTGTCAACACAGCTATTTCAGAAGCACAGGACCAGTCACTTGTGCTGAGTAAGCAAACCCATGACCCACTGAAGTCATGCTGTACTGGGAAGAACAGAGGCAGGCAAACAGCTGCCTACAAGCTGATCCATTTTGTCACTTATTGTGCTTATTATGTTTGAAGTACTTCTCATCTAACACAAAAACCAGGAACATGAAATAGTACTGTACAACAACAGAGAGGGGTTTATACAAAATTTTTCTCACAGAAGCTTTTATATCCATCTGAACTGTTAATATTAAAGGCCATAATCTACATCTTGGAAAAACTTAGGGAGTATTTATTTAAAAATTAAAAAAAAAAAAATAGAATGTGTTACGACAATTGCACATGTATTTTTATGATTATATTAGTTATGCAAGTGACATGACCTGTAAGTCAGATCTTAGTAAACGAAAACCCTTTGGTGCTAAAAGAAGTTTGCTAATCTACAGGGAAGGGTAAATGACAAATTACCTGACATTTAGGGATATGAGTGCCTCAGGACTGGAGTATGCCTCAGTTCCATAGAGCTGTCTGAGGCAAATCCAGAAGTGTCAGACAGTGAGACCATAAATTAATACGATTTATAATGAACATACACACTTTCAAAATTCTGTACTAATATTGACAAAATAGTTGGAATACAATTTACAGCTAATGTATACTTTGTTTCTTAATAAAAGTTGGATTATTTAAGTGAAATACAATTATGAATACTATCATCCTATATGATTTCTAGTCTTAAAGTCTGTAAAGGCTAATAGAACCTGGTAATTTCTAATGAAGTAAACATTATAGTTACTAACAAGTGATCTATAATCACTACAAACACAAAATGATTTGTATTGTTTAACTTTAACACTTTAGTACTTTTACCATGCTATCATTGCCAGAAATTACTGAATAATACAACCAATATGCAGTGAAGTGCAGATTTCTGCAGATTTCCTGTACTAAATAATAAAATAATCTGCAATAAATAATAATATAATCTGAAGATTTCCATGTATTAAAGAAAAAAAATTCTTTCTTCACAACTTTGTTTTTAATTTCCATTTTCTGAAAAGGCATCTCCTAGTGCAGTTATCAATGTAGATAACAAATGTTTAAAAAAACCCTTGGATTGTGGCCAAATCCATCAGGTTCATCTTCCTAAAGATAAATTCCAATAGTCCATCCCTGATGACAGTGCCTTGAATATCTTTAACTTTTCCATCAGAACCATTTAGTGTAACTACTGCTTCTCCACAGCTTGAACATCACTACCATTGTCAGAACCAGGCAAACAAATTTATGATGATGTTCCTGGGAATAAGGAACTAATGCAAAGGGGATTTCTCTGTAGTTCTTCATTAACATTTTATTCATTACAACAAGGGAGTTATAAGAGTTTTCTTTTACGCAAATTAGGTCACAGGATAAAAAATACACAGCATGGAAACACAGTGTATTACTACGTAGAACAAAAGATCTGGTTAATAAATTATGATAATGGAATTAGTCTACTGCTAATGCTGAGAGGCACATTTAAATATTATGAAATTTTCTTGGAGAAGAAAAAGCTGTTGCATCTATTCATCAATTGTTTTTCTCCTTTGTGCATCAGTTTCTTCAGTCTTTTTTTAATGTTATTTCCCTCTGAGGGAAAGTACATATCCTACTTTAAACATTTGTTTTGGTTTGTTAAAAGGAACAATTTGAATGAGTAAAAGACAAATTTTTACTCTCTTGATTTTCAAATGAATGCTTTAACTAAGTTCAGAGATGTCCTGGATCAATTCAAGCAGATTCATTCTGGAAATGATAGTGTGTCGAGTACAGAGACTGAAAATAATTTAGGTTAATTAAAAAACCCCAAACCTTTAAACATTAATGCCAAGAAGATAACCATTAAGGAAACATGTGGTCGTTGCCATAGATATCTAGTATCATCAGAGTTCTTTAGTTAGTTTATTTATTTACTAGAGTTATCTGGTTTGTTTCTTTCCTTGGAATTCAATTTATTTCTAAGATTTATTTAAACAAAATAGGCTAAATTCAGACCTGGTTTAAGTGGTCTAACTGTAGTGAGCTAATTAATTTGCAACTACCTCATTAATTCAGTGATTACCTTCAGTTTATTCATTACATTAACTTAACTCTTATTTTTCCATTTATGCAAGGTCTGATTAGACTCAAAGGATGGCAAAATGAAGACTCTTTCAAACTGGTCTTTTGGCAGGAAAATAAGGAAAGATTCTCCACTTCCTACAAAGCAAAGCAATCCACTTGAACCATTTTTCTGGGAATGTCAGTACCCCTGCCAGCTGAGGACATTACTTTTGCCAAAAGAGCAGAAATTTAGCTGAGCAATATTTTGCACAGAGCAATTTCTGTTCTAAAATCACAATGTCTGTTCTGTTATTAATAATGGTGTGATTAACAAAATCTGAAAAGTAAACCAAGCCACAAACGACTTACCTAAATTCATTTACTTTTCATTTTAAAACGTATTACTAAAAAATGTGTGTGTATGGATCATCTCACTCTCTCTCATTCCATCCTCTTAAATGACAAAGTTAGTTTTTATAGGATAAACTAAACAGGAATGTTATCAGTGTAAGTCCCAGAGTGCCTTTCAATCATTTTTAAAGAGTAAAGAATGACCTTTGCAATGCGACATGCATTCATACCACCTAATTCCTTCTAAGTCATCATTTACTTTTCAAAGTCCAGTACACTTCTCTTCAGATCTTAATGTGGCCTACACACTAAGAGCACCTCTGGCACAGGTAACATAGATGATTGTTTCTGTGCAAAAAACTCATTCAGATGGAGTTAAATCAAACAGAAAATATTGTCATATGTGCCATGGTTTAGACTTATGGTAACTTTTTAAGGACTTCAGAGAGCTGTCTGCATCTTAATGTTACTGAACCCCCTATGCACTGGGGTCTAAAAAAAGAACCATTATCAGACTTGACATTGCATAGGCTGTAGTTGTTACAGAGGATGTTTCCAGAAAAAGAAAACAGTGCTTGTGTAAACTAATGCTTAAGCACAAACTCAGGAAAAGGTCTTCATTGTTACTCTGTTTCTTCCAACCCTGCTTGGATTTGAATGTGAACCCAAGTGGCAGGCAAACTCTTTTCTACTACTGGAAATTGTTCTTGCAAAGGTCTTGGTCCTGAATGTGAAGTATGAAAAAAGGCTCTCTATTTCTCCTTCCCCAAATCTTCGTGCTCACAGTTTTCCATATACCTATCCAGACAGTACATTTTAATTTTTTTTTCTACATAAGAATCATTATTATTCAATACCTACTGGAAAATTCAATAATTAGTAATTCTCAATCATTATATGTATCCTGTTAGAAGCACATGCTGAGGACAAAGACCACTGATTCAAGAGCAATCATCCTTTTCTGAACAAGCTAATGCGCATGTGAGAGCAACCCCTGCAGAAGTCTATAATGAATTACAGACCAAGTACAGTAGATAATCCAAACTGGAACTGACTTTGGCAACACTCCAGGGATGATATTTTCCCTGGGAGGAGCTACACTTGAATATTTTTGTCAAAAGATTTAGTCCCTAGCATCATATTAATAGACCTTTTTCAGTTATTTACATTATAACATTTTATAAAATTATATTTACAACATAAATTAAATAAATAAATAATATTAAATAAATTTAATATAAAATTAAAAATTATAAAACCTGGTGCATTTCCTAGATTTATGCTTAAATCTGCAAAATATCACTAAGCTCAATGGTGAGAACCTTGGCCTTTCTTGTTTTACAAAATTTGACGCATCAGTAAAAATAGTTATTGTAATATAGAATAACATAAATATATAAATATTGTTAAATAGAATTGCTATTATAGGAATTCAGTTAAGCTGAAAATACTTTTCTTGTCTAAGTGCCAATTTAATCCTTTAGAGACAGTAAATGTATCAACCCCTCTTCATTAGACAGCATTTCCAGAGAGAAAGAAAATCTAGAAATTTTTAAACTTTTGAATGGCATTACCTTTGTTCCAAAATCATCACTATTTGCTCTAAAATCACAATATCTTAGTAACATGTTCCAGTAAATAATTGCCCAAAAGCGGGTTTTTTTTGGCAATGTTTCAAATGGTTGACATCCTCACTGTGAAATTCTCTTACATTCTAAACCGCCCCAGCAAAATGTCTACAGCAGCTGTTCTGAACAGTACCTGCCTGACATGTGCTAGCTCTCAGAGAGCAACATACACTTGTGTCCTGAAAGTCTTGGTGCCCTGTGGGTGACAATTCCCAGACTTCTTAGTTACTATGATCCCTTGGGAAGGCTGACCTGGAACATGGACTAGACAGAGCCAAGAGAATAAAGTAGACATTTATTGAAAAGTCTTTAAGGCTACACCTTGGGCAGTACAAGAGCCTGGCCAGTGCTACACCCAAGATGGAGTTAAAATGGTCACAAAATGGATGGCCAGTCACGAGCTCTTACACTTTTATAAATTTTGGTCCATTTGCATATTGGGGTTTAATTGTCCAATTACAGCTTCAGATTATGAAGTCCCATCCTTCTTGTTTTCTCTCTTCAGTGCACTGTAGTTTATGCTTTGGGGCCTGAAAACTTTTACTCGTTGTCCTTGGTGTTCAGCAGGAAAAGGATTTGTTTTGTCTACTTCTCTGTGGAGAGAGCTTACTAACACTTAATATGAGGCTCAGAACCACACCCCTAGGCAGCACAGAATCTGAAAAACATGAAAGCTAAAACTTAAGGTATGAACTAGAGTGACAAAACAGTGATACTGTTCTTTTTGGCCCACAGAGAAGATATGACTGAGATAACTCTCAGAGACAGCAACCAGGGCTGTGCTGGCTGTTAGCTGATCTGTCTCCTTTAAAAGAAAGGTGGAAGACAAGCACAGGGCTACATCTCTGGGCTTAAGAAGAGAGGGGAGAAAGACAATGAGAACAATTGATTTCAAAGGAAAATATGTTGGAATCCCAGGGACCCCATTGTGCAATCAGAGCAGGAATTTTGGCCAAAGGCCCAAGTGCCTGGAAAAAGTTTCCCAGTGAAGTCAGTCTGGATGTTACCTACAGTCGTTCTGGTCCCAACCCACAGAACCAGCCAGAGGGCTGGTGGGTGTGGGAGGTAGCCCAGCTGTAAGCTGGAGGCTGGTCTAGGTTGTGGCACCTCAGGGAAAATTTATTTAAGAAGGTGAAAAATGCTGTCAGATGAAGAACACATTAGTTCTTCTTAAATACAAATCAATGTAAGTAATATCAGAACAATTCAGTTTCTGAGGGTTTTTTTCCTAGATCTGATCAGAACTTCACACCAGATTCTCATTGGTATTTAAACCCCTTATTGTAGCTGACAACAATGACTTAAGTGCCTGCGTACCTCTAACAATTTTTTCATTATTTCTGTAGCAATTTTCCATCCTCAGATGGAGGCTCAGTAGGTGAAAATCATCATAATTTTATATATCACATTGTCCACAAAAGATTCATTGCAGGTTTACTTGTCTTCCTTTCTACCTTACAGGATGCCTAACCTTACATTCAGGGGATTTGACTTAAAATATTGCAATTTTTGAGTGGAAAAGAGTACAAAATACTTCAATATTTCAAGTGATTTTTTAACAAGAATACTTTTCAAAACTGTCTAATTTTATAGATTTTTTTGTGTGATTTTATTACCTCTTTTTGCAGACTATCTGTATTTTTAGTTTATGGTCATTGATTTTATGAGCTTTCTAATTTCGAGCTAGATGAAGCTGCTGAGAACTTCTGTGTGCTTGTAAGTGTAATCTACACTGCAGTCATCTTTAGGAAAGCATTAATTGCAATCACTTACTGCCCATGAAGCAATAAAATATTACATCTATATTTCCAAGGACAGTGATCAAGTGAAGAATCTTTTCTCATATATCCTGTTTTCCTATTTTCCTGTTTTCTAAAGAGATCTTCATGTCATTTGTAAAGAAGGGAGAGCAATATATTCAATATCAGCATGTATTCTTAGGCATTTGTTTTTTTCTAGAAGCCTGTAAATTTGGTAAAGCTACCAAGCTACTACAAACTTGATAGTTCTGAATAACAGTATTTTGCATACCACAGTATATTTTCTTCCAAATATTGAGATATTGCAGCATCCATCTTTTCTCAGGAAGAAGACTAATCCTTGCTTTTATTTTTTGTAGATATCCTCTTAATAGTAGTGATGCTTTTGCTTTTATGTGAGAGAAAATGTATAAGATTTCTGAGTTTAAAAAATTTAAAACTCCTTTCCTTCTATTCTTATTGTCTTTGAAGCCAATTTGAAGCAATTCTGAAGATCCTCTCTGGACATAAGACTTTAATCTCAGTGAGAAAGTTCTTCAGAGGACTTGTGTATTTACAGAAACTTCAGGACCTTTCTATGCTTACTTGAAATGAAGTATTTCTTGTACTATAAATTTGAAACATGTAATCCCTGAAAATATTACAGTGAGATTCCAATTATCATTTATGCTATATTTTTCATCTGCAGCTCAGAAAATAGTATTTCTAGAGCTTTGCTGCTAATAAATAGATTGATGTAATAGTTCCAGACCGAGTACTCTTCAGGAACAATTTAAAATTCACTTTGAATATGTTATTTCCTAGACTTAAAGTAAGAAGTTTAAAACACTAAGCTATTTCTAAATGAAGCTAGAGAAGAAGTAGATTAAAGGCTTCATTAGCACTACTGAACTAATGATGGCTCGGAAACTGATTTCTCTAAAATATGTCACCTAGCGATGTAGAATTGGAATAGTCCTCAATATTTATAAAATCATCAAATTCATCTCCCTTAACTGAAGCAAGAATATATGTACAGTGGTATTTTTTTAACCTATTCCTCTGACCTTCACTCTTTCTAATTATCTCGTCCCAGGATTTGACTATCCCTTACATTTGACACCGTTACTCTTCCAGAAAATACAGCTGTGTGCTCACTGGCTGCATGGCCTGCCCCAGGGAGGGATAGGGAAGGGAGTTACATCCAGCGGGCACCTGGTCACTAGGGGTGTTCCCAGAGCTCAGCACTGGGGCTGGTCTTGTTTAAAATCTTTATCCATCATTTGGCAGAGGGGTTTGAGTGCACCCTCAGTAAGTTCACAGATGACCCCAGCCTGGGCAGGTTGATCTGCTGGAGGGCAGGCAGGCTCTGCAGAGGGATCTGGACAAGCTGGATTGATGGGGGCCAAAACCCATCAATGAGGCTCAACAAGGCCAAGTGCCGGGTTCTGCCCTTGGGTTAACAACAACCTCAGGAAGTGCTACAGATGAGGGGCAGAGTGGCTGGAAACTGTGTGGCAGAAAAGAACTTGGGGGTGCTGGTGTACAGCAGCTGAATATGAACCATCAGTGTGCCCAGGTGGCCAAGAAGGCCAGTGGCATCTCGGCCTGTATCAGCAATGGTGTGGCCAGCAGAATCAGGGCAGTGATTGTCCTCCTGTGCTCTGCACTGGTGAGGCCACACCTCAAATCCTGTGTCCAGTTCTGGGCCCCTCACTACAAGAAGGACACTCAGGTCCTGGAAAGTGTTCCAGAGAAGGAACAAACTTGGTGAAGGGTCTGGAGAACAGTTCATATGAGGAATGGCTGAGGGAGCTGGTGTTGTTTAGTCTGGAGAAGGTGACACTCAGGGGTGACCCTATTGCTTCCTACAACTACCTTAAAGGAGCCTGTAGTCTTGGGGGAGCTGGTCTCCTCTCCCAGTCAAGCAGTGACAGGATGAGAGAACATAATCTTAAAATGCACCAGGGGAGATTCAGGTTGGACATCAGGAATAATTTCTTCACAGAAAGGATGACTAAGCATTGGAATGGGCTGCCCACAGGGGTGGTGAAGTGTGGAAGTGTTCAAGAAATGACTGGACATGGCACTGAGTGCTCTGGTTAATTGGCATGGTAGTTTTAGTCAAAGGGTGGACTCAATGATCTTGGAGGGTTTTTAAAACCTTAATGAATCTATGATTCTATGATAAGTTATGAAAGTTGTAATATCATAGTGTTTCCACATGAATGTTTTATAAAAACAAACTTGTATTTTGTGAATCATCACCTAGCACTATATTCTATGAAACCATCAATATTTATACTGCTGAGGTTAATGTTGATTTTAATGATAGCTCTGCTGACTACATTGCATGAATAAAGCTTGTCAGAAATCAACATCTACCTTTTACTTTTCATATAATCATCAATAATAATAATGTATTTAAATGAAAAGAAGAATAAAAATCCACTTCAAGAATCAATAATGTTGGTAATGATATTGTAATAGAATATGGCTAGCTATGACTCTCAGAGCTCTGCACAAGCAACTCATTCTGATGAAGTAAGCCAAGCAAAATACAATGTGGAAAATACATACACAATTGTAACCCTAATGTTAACATGTCCAATAATGTTTGGAATTTGATTACATCTGAAGGTTCTGCTGATACCATGCACTGCCTTCAGGACAGAATTACTGTCTTAGTACTTAGGAATAATAATTTATTCCAGCAGTGTTCCTTGTTGCTGCTGAATGTAACACCCTATGTTCCTGAATTTTACTTTCATTATTCTCACTTATAAAAACTACTTTTTACTGGGTTTCAAATACAATTATTCAACTAAATAGAGATTTACTGTTCTATATTAAATATTGTTGATACTTATATGTTCTGTATCCTATACCTGCAAGAATTTTATTCAAGGAAATACTGCAGAAAGATGTTGTATCTTTGGTGGAAAAGGTTGAATTGTGGAAACTGAAATGATTTAGTTACGTTATTATTAGAGTTCACATTGTAAAAAGATCTCACTAAAGACTTATCATCTTAATAGTTATAGAATATACACCCTCATAAAATATTTGTAATTAGTAATAAGTCCTTGGATATCTAGATTTTCTGTGTATCTTATTCAAAATATTTTTAATTCCTCTTTTGCAAATTATTGTTCTTTCCATGCATGAAAATAGAAACACAAAGCCTGACCAATAAGTAGATTTTTGTGCTCTATTCTTGAATCCAGAAATAAATTCTTTGTTTTAACTGTTAGAAATTGATAAATACACTGAATACATTCTGTCTTGCTACACAAAATTGCCTTAAATTAACAGGGCCCTACAAATGAGGTATCAAACATTAATACAAATTCTATTAACACATCTTAAATGTGTTATTAGTCATGTACTCCTCAGGAAAAAAAATATTATTGTAGGTTCTTTTAAATATTTCATGGACTCTCATTCACCCACTAACTAATGTGTCATGGACTGGGGTGCCAAGATTCCCCATCCAAAGCCAGAATACAAGTCTTAGATGGAATAACTCTTTATTTAATTAAAAAAAGAAGAAGAAGAAGAAGATGAAGAAGAAGAACAAGAACAACAAGAACAAGAACAAGAACAAGAACAAGAACAAGAACAAGAACAAGAACAAGAACAAGAACAAGAGGAGGAATCAAATTCATGGGAAACAATCAAGAAAAAAAAAAGAATAATCTACTGATTTTTCCTCTCTTCTTACTAAACCCTGTATAATTCTGATTAGTAAGACAAATAAATGCTGGTATGTACCTGGTATGCCTTCTGCAGGGACAACTGGAATGTTGAGCTGTGCTTAGGAGACCATAAGTGTCTGTTCCTTCCTCATCTTCATTTCTTTTTTATTCTTTTTTCTTTTCCTTTTTTTATATGCTTGTGATTTTAGAATCCCAGTCCCTCCAATTAATTTCCTCTCAGAATAAAGCACCCATCATAAGCATAAAATGCAAGACACTTGTACATCTTCTGCAGGTCAGTAGTCAAAATGGACAATTTCAATACCTCAGAACTGTAGCTGACATGATTCTGTAACTTTTCTTTCAAGATGACAAGAAAAAACAAACAGAATAGGGAATGAAAAACTATTCATAGCATACATAGCATACTAGTTCATGAAGGCAGAATACAATTAGGAGATCTCATATAGCTATGAATGTGCTAGATAAAGAACTTAAAAGGAATATTTTTCACAAATTAATCTTTATTTTCCTTACTAATTAATAAACACCATGCTGTGAATAACTGGTGATAATGTTCTAATAAGAAAAATCAATAAATTTACACCCAGGTTCACTGTAATTGATGCTGCAGAATAGAAAAATGTATTCTCCATTGATCCTTTAGCAATCTTCTAACTAAAAAGGAGAGGAAAGAAAGCCAATTACTGTAGTATGCCTCTGAAAATGATAAGATTAAAACAAGCTAATTATGTGTTCTTGAATAACTACAATTTTTGATGAAAGTAAGTAGAATAAAGGCATCCTGCATCTCCAGTACAGAGATATTACTTTTTACTAATTAAAAGATAGTAATTTTACATTTAACTTCTCTTCACCAATAGGCAAACAAATGGTTAGAAAAATAAAACTTTAAAATCTCCCAGGATAAAAGCTTTTGATGCTGCTGTGAACACAGGATTAATCTGAAGAATGAAACAAGCACCTGTAGCACTGAAGCTAAAGGAATTTTCATACTTGAGCAAACAACATTTAAGGAGAAAGACAGTGACCACAAACATAACATCCTATTAATTAATGTCCACTGCTTTCTGTTTTGCATAGAAAGTATTGATGATTTCACATAGTGCCACATGTGCACAACCATGATGCCTTCCACTGCAGGCTTATCCATATTGGAGCGTGGCTGTAACAATTAATAACTGATCAATACAGAATGATGCAGAAAGTCAGCAGCATCTACTGCTCATTTTGATCTCATGGTTCACTAAATTAGAAAAATCAGATTTCTCTTTAAATGAATAGTAAGTAAATAACCTTTCTTTAAATCTGGTAGTAAAATTCATTAAAATATTTGGAAATAACTAGATTTTCCTTCTTCCTTTTATTTGATACTGTAGATTTAAAAAAGCTTAAATATAAGCTAAAGCATTATTCAATGTGACTTGAATGCACATGCAAAAACATGTATCATTATTCTGACTTCAAATACTTGATTTTGGTTTGGGCTATAACATGCCATTTTGAAGACTAGATTTAATCAGATTCTTCACTATCTGGGGAAGAGGTGCGTGGTTTAAATCTGTTACTTTGGCACACAGAAAGAAAATTAGGCAGTTTTCCTTGACCTATTCAATTCCCTCTAACGTTGTTGGATTCATTTATTTTGACCATACTCAGTAGTCTATTCAGCGTCTCTCAAACACAGCTTGTAAACCACAGGAACAAGTTGTCCAGAAAGGTGGCAGAGCCCTATCACTGGAAACATCCAAGGTCAGATTGATGGGGCTCTGAGCAACCTGATCTTGTTGAAGATTGCTCATTGCAGGGACCTTTAAAAGTTCCTTCCAACCCAAACTCATTTATGATTCTATGTCTCAAACTCACAATGTTCAGGTGAAGGTCAGTTTTCTAGGCATTCCTGAACTTATCAGGATGGGAGCTCTGAGACTAAAAGCCACCACTACTATTGCTTGCATTCTGCACTAAAAAGTCACTAGATAAAAACAAAAATTATGAAGAAGAACTAATTAGATTAATCATCAGACTTCAGTTTCACTGACATCTTAATCGACATTCCAGTGGATGATGGAAACCAGCTGCATTTTGGTCCTTTCCTAGACACTGCTTTAGGTTCAGCTATAAATTCTGGAAACCTCTTTTCCCTTTATTTTATTGGCTATAACATTCCTCTTTTTTATATTTCTCCATTTTTTTTCTCTGATCATCAGCTATCTATACTAACTTTTAAGACACAGACATAAAATCAGTGTATTTGAAGCTGCAGTGGAGAGCAACTACTTACTACTCTAATTTTCTGATAATTACCTACGATATATGCTTTTTTCTGTCTTTCTTAACCTATCCATATTATAAAGCTATTGCCACAACAGTTCCCTTACTGGGCTTACTGGGTGTAGGTGTGTATGTCTTAAAGTGCAGGATTTTCTACATACACAGAGCAATACAGCTACAGATTCTCAGACAACTTCTCAGTAACCAGTCAGTAATAAATGTCAGGAGGGGGTGTTGAAATAGAATAACAACACTGTGGAAAACCAGTCTTGTAAGTCTGCATTTTACATAGTCTTGTAGATGTGATTTTTTAGGACTTTCTTGGTCTCCTAGTTTTCAGAGAAAAAGCAAAGCTGAAAGTTAAAAGAAATGTAAGAACTTTGCCCTAGGCATGCTTTCACTAATTTTAGTTTGTTATTATTCAGTTCAGTGAGCTTGCTCATGTTTAACATTTCAATTAGTTGTGTAACTACCTAAAAAGGACTATCATATAAAGTAATTCCTGTTTTTGGGCATCCTGATGCTGGTTCATAACATGAAAACCACTTGTGCATGTTCCTCAAACAAGTCTGATCAAACCTATAGGACTGTTCCCTGGTGGCACGTTCTAGAAAGAGTGCAAGAGGTTCACTTCTCTGACTTTGCATGGACACAGGCAACAGTTATAGGAGCAATGAAAACAGTCACGGAACACAGCTCAAGTTCTGTGAATTATCACCATTTGGACTGGTCAGGAAGATTCGTCTTTCAGCGCCCCCTTTTGATCCATTTTTCTATATTGAAATCACTTTGAAGAAGTATTCAATTAAAATAATATTCAAAGAATTGCATTTCTGAAAGAGAAAATAAATTTAAATATTCTCTATTATTAGTCACAGGTGTGCAAGAATGGCTCTGAAATAAAATAAAACAAATAAAAAAAACAACCCATCAGTTTTTACTCTAGTGCCATTTTTCCTTTAATACTATGTTGAAATTTTCCATTGAAAGCTTAATAGAACACTCAGCGCTCAGCATTATTTCAGATTTCAGCAGCTGAAACATTTTGAGTACAAAAAGGAAAAATTTTAACGGTAAATATTCAGTACATTCATTATACACACTGTCCTTAATTCACATATGTAAAATCAAAGTATATTACAAAAATGTGTTAAACATTTTTGGTTTCACTAGCATTATATTCCATTATTAGTGTCACTAAGATGACTATTTGCATTCACATATGCTTCGCTAGGCTTTTTTACAGCTGCAATTGTCATACACCACTGAAGCCATCTTAGCATGTAACAGGCAAGAAAGAAGATCAGAGAAAATAGAAAAGACTGTTTGGAAAGAATAAAGAGAGAAAAAATGTTAATGTTAACCTGAAACCAAATTATAATTCCTTCAGTTTTATATTGGCCCTGCTTATGTGCTCCCTCACTCACTTAATCTCTTTATTTGTGCAAAGCGAGTTTAAATTATTTCAGCAGTATTTGTAGATACAGAATTATGGATATGATTCACTTCCAAAAATTGTCTAATTAATTAAGTATAAGTGTCAAACTCCTATAGTCTAAATTTGAATCTTAAACAACAGGGAGAAAGAGCTGAGTGTCGCCAGAGGGGAAAATCCAAGAATTTCAGATTTCAGAACATTTTGAATTGCCCACTGTAGATTCCACTGAATATCCAAAGATACTGGTTTATGCTTATGTTTTACTTTCAGACAGCTGAAGTTGGGTGATACGAATTGCATTCTAATTTTTAGATGGTTTAAAATTATATTAGAAGCAAGAGGGAGTAAAAATATGACTTAAAATACCTGCTGGCTTCAGAATACATGTGTTCAACCAGTTATGTGCCAGTTGAATAGGACTGAGTACAAAACTCACCAACAAAGTCCATTTCTGAGGAATTTGATGGTAGAGATTTTGGTCAAAACTGGTGATTGATACAAAAATCCAAAGAGGATTTGATTCTGATAAAAAAATCTCATATCCAAAGTCAAGAACTTTTTGTATATCATTTATGATAAAATAATGGTGGCAGAGTGGGAAGGAGTTAGTTTGAACTAAAAAATGGTGTATCTTTTGACTTGTCATTGGCCCTCTGAAAAGGCTGTGTGTTCTGGTGCATATTATACGTTCATGACTCTTAGTACAGGACCACTCAATGAAGGCCTTAAATAAAAGCATTAAATCCATGAGCTTATCTTTGTGGAGATTTAGAGGAAAACATATATGAAGAGTATTTTGAGACCCTCAGTCCAGGTCTTCAACGAGCAATTTAACAAGTCTGAGTTTAAAATGCTGCTTATGTGGTAAAGTTGAAAAATCTCTGGCATTCAGAACAGCTGTTGATGCAGAAGGACAGCTGATATGGCAAAAAGTACATCCTTACATATGTGTTTTCAAGAACATAATCTGACATACATCAGATGAATCATACATAAATGAGTCTATTTCACTGTATCGTCTAAAGCTCAGGCAGAGAAATATTTGTTTCAGAGTATTTGAGCATTTTGTCCAGATTTTCTACACTTTTTGTTAAGCTCTTTGCAAAAGCTTTTCCCACTCTCTTCTTTCCAATTTGTTCATCTTTCTCTTTACTTTGCCCACATACCTTCTTCTCCCTGAATTTTACTATCACTTTTCTATGGTCCTTCTTTTCCTTCCTCTGTCTTCACTTTTGCCTTCACCTTTAGTTTTACCTTGGTTTTTCCTTTCTCATCCACTTCCTTCCCCTCCTCCCATTCCCTCTTTTTTTCGTTCAGAGTTACCACTCACTGTTTGCTCCTCACAGTGGAACCAACAATGTATTTGTCTGTCCACATTATTTCGCAAGTGGGGTCCCTTCTTGAGAAGTCTTCTATTAGCTATAAATACAAAGGGAAAACAATGATCATCTGGAGTTGGAATACAAGGAAAAATGTTGGCTGCCAGATTTCTAGAGGATCCAGCTAGCTATTCTGGATGCCAACAGTTTCTAAAAATGTTGTCATTCAGTGCCTAAGAATATGTTCTTACCACTTCAGCCCCAAGAAGAGCAGAATCAAAATATTTTATCCTCACTACAGTTAGGTAGTGAGTTTATAATGACTTATAAATGAAAGCTGCCCTTTTTTGAAAGTGTGATACATACTGTCTGAACAGTTTCAGTTCTTTATCATCCACCCCAGACTATATTCCAAAATAGTTAATCAGTTAGGTTGTTTGAAATATAAAACTGGCATGTGTTTGCATATTGTATCCTTACCATGCTCAGCATTTTCACAAAACCTGCACATTTAAAAATAATCATATCCACATTCTGAAGGTTTTCTACATAAAAGGTGTACATGCATATGTTTAAAACAGGTCAATATGTAAACTTATTGTGGTTTGCGTTTGTATATAAACATATATATTTGATTACTGCTTTTCATTCCTTTACACATTCTTGTTCTTTATGATCTATTATTTCTTGCTGGCTATAAAGCAGCAAGTGCTAACACCTCTACAACTAATGAAGCATATATTTCTTCTTTGAATATATTATAGTCGTAGCACTAAAGAAAGAGCAGTTGGGGAACTTTTAATAGCAATACAGCATGTGTTGTTGTTCTAATATGTTTTAACTTTGCTGCCTCTGTAATAACAATCAAGTTCTCTACATTCATGCTACAGGTGGAAACGTTTTCCTGGTTTATATAATTCTCTAGTATTGTACATAATTGAAATACAAGGGGAAAAAAATCTCTTTTAGATTAATAGATTTCTCTTTCTGATAGCATAAACTTTCTGTATCCTAGAGCTTATAGGATCCTCAAATAATAAAAAATATTCAACACCCCACCTACCCCTCACACTTCCCATTATGGACTAAATCCTATTTTATTCTCTCTCCAATTAAATGAAAGATTTCACTTTATCTGATTCCATCTAGTAATATATGTAAGATACATTTTTCACTACAAAAGGATAAAAATTATAAAAGCTAAAATGAACTGTTCATATTTTGTTCTGCAGTAATAAATGATGCAAAGAAAAAAAATCAAACACATTTAATAAAGTACTTGTAATAGCTGACTCCTTGCTTAAAGTGCATAAAAATATTCTGGGGAAAATAGAGAATTCATATGAACTTGGATTGCCAGGAAAATAAACACACAATCTCTCATAAATCCAAACAGGAAGGAGTAGGAAAAATGAAATGATAATTTATGCTACAAAACAAGGTATGCCTTATACTACCATAATTAGGTAGAATGGAGTAGAGAAAAATCTCTTTCAGTGTGAGATAAGCCTTGTACCTGTATCACATCATCACCTACATAAAGTTTGATGATATAGAAGGAAAACTGCAATGTGTTGCAAATTTTCTCCCAAAAATTTTTTGGAAGAATTTTTTGGGAAATCTCACTTTATTATATTTTGCATTGTCCCTCCTACTTTCCCAACCTGAAAATCACCTCGACCATATTAAATTTCATTTTAAAATAAATCATTTTATCTGACAGTAAGAACATCTGTGGACGGCGAAGAGAGGGAACTCTGCAGACCTGAGACATTCTAGAGAACATGTGGTTTTATTGCAAGGGTCATGGGTAAAAAGGGCCTGCCTTCAGCCACCAGCCTCAGCTGAAGGGATGCCCCAAAGAGAGAGGGGGAGGGAGAGAGAGAGGGTAAGAGGTTAGAGAGGTGGCAGGGGTAAGAGAGTAAGCGAGGTAAGGTAAGAGCATGAGGACCTTGTTACAATACATTGTATCTCCTTTTGTGTTGAATGTTCTAATTTACAGTGACCAGCCCTCGCAAGATACAAAACCTACAGACTTTGCATACAGCCTATGAGAACTGCTGTATTACCATATGACTCTGTATTCTAAACTCTAAAGGCTATCTTCTTATCTACCTTTTCTTTTCCCCGATATCTTGGTTGGCCTACACCCTTGGGTCCCTTGGTGCCCTTTTGTTTGTTATCACTCGACCTATCTCCAGCTAATCACCGTCTTCCTGCCTGCCATGCCTACATCTCAAAGCTAGCTTTCATTTCTATTTCACTCGGAGGTTTTATATTTTCAGTATTTCTTGCCAGGCAATCATATTTGTAAACTTTTCCTGTCTCATCTTTCACAACATGACAAAAATTACTACTGGACATCAATATATGGCAACTGGAAAGTATTTTTAGTATTTGAATATTCATTTCCCTTCATGAACCTCAATGAATTTTATTCACTACCATTATTCTGAATGAAATTTTGTTCATAACCCAAGACAACTTAATCATAAAAGAACATACCTTCTTTTGAAATTCCTTTAAAGCAGGTTAACAAGCATTCAAGATAATCCTAATTTTTACACTTTGTCAAACCCACTAATATTTCCAGCACTGCCCTCCAGTATTTTCTGCCATTCATCAGTTCCAGGAGTATTCATCTCACAAAATGTATCTGTGTAAATGGCATTAATTGGCACACTGATTGGCAGGGCATAACCTTCCATGTCATGCCTAGAAGTGGTCCATCTATGTCAATACCAAAGGAGAAGAGGTGGAATGCATGCAGAAGAACTCAATGTCACTAGCCAGCATGGATGACAAGGCTTTGGTCTCTAGGGCATACTTTCCACCATGATGCTAAACCACTGAAATCTGAAAGTGGAAAAATATGGTTTTAATCAATAGGCCAGTTTTGAGTTAACACAGATCTCAGGAAAATGACCACTTTATCTTTCCTCCTAAGCCTTCTGTACCACTGCCACCACCCCCACTCTCCTTCTGTCACTCTTGATTACATCCCAAGTCCAGTTTTTTTATTGTGTTGCCTGAAGCAATTCCACCAGCCATGTTAGACTCAATCTCTCTTTTGCCCATTTCTCCCACAATTATTTCTGTACGTTTTTACTACAGAGTTTTGAAGTAGTGGTTATCAGCCACCCTCCTACAGGTCTGCTATAAGGCCATTGTTATGTCTAAAAAATGTCCTCAGTTTTTACTTCTATCACTACTATCACTATACCTAAAAGAATCTAACAAAAAAAAAAAAAAAACAAAAAAAAACCCAAACAAAAAAAAATCCCAACACAACCAAAACCAATGCAACCAAAGGAAAACAAACAAACAAACAAAACCAGAAACAAACAAAAGCAAAACAAACATCAGGTTTGAGAGACATAATAAAGGAGATATATTGATATATTATAAAGGAAGCTAAATGCTCCATTATCTTTTTTTTAAAATTTCTTCTTTTCTGTTATTTTAAACTCTTTGGGGAAGTTTAGAACAACAGAATCACGCAAAACAGAAGCGTATTTCATGTGTGCCCTTCATTCTGACTGTGAGAAGAATCTGCTTGAAGATTAATTTATTTATGCAAAGGAAAAGGCTGATGCTGTCTCACCAGTACATTGGAAATTCAGACTACAGAGAGCAGATGTAGGAGGGGCATTTCACATGGAACAGCCTGAGTGTTGTGTCTGCTTATTGAGAAATTTTTCCCTTAGTACAGATCACCAAATTTCACTACACTTCTACATGATAGGGTCATTAGTGTACACAACTTTGAAATAAATCTTCAGAAATTAAATATACTATTAAGATGGGAAACTGATACAGTATTTTACACTGTTTTATTTTCCCCATTACATTTAGCATGAAAAATCTAAGCATTTTATAAGAGAACTGTTAATTGCTATATGACTGGACATGGATTATACTTCTTTATCTTAATTCCTGACATTTCTGTCATGAATCATCATGTCACCTTCAGCTCAGTCACTTTAATTTATAACTTGAGACAACAAATACGACAAAATATATCACAATAACCCACATAATATGTTGGGAATTTTTAGAGGAAAGAAAAGCTTTCTCTTCCAGCTTGGACGATATCCTTACCCCCCCGCCACCTCCCCCACCCCCCAAAAAAAACAAAAACAACAAACTGAAATTATATTTGTCAGAAATGCAACAGAAATAATGCATTTCAAAATTTAAAATTTGTATTTATCTTTTTTTTTTAAGTCTGGAATTTTTATCTTTATCATCAGCAATCTAAAGAAATATTTATAAGCTAACAGCAAAAATAAATGGAAAGAATGAAATGCAACTTATGGAAGAGAAATTTTGTTAGTCTTCTTTTCATAATCCATTCAAGATGAGAAGCTGACATTCAGGCATAACATTTATTCTTCGATGAGCTCTTAATTATATCCAGTTTTAAAGAGACTGCTTAAAGTTCAAGCATGTTAAGTGATCTGGTCAAGGTTATATTCTAAAATTATGTATTGAATTTATCTTGGAGAATGGCACACTTCAATTTTCCTGTATCCCATACTGCTTCTCTATTTCTGTTTTAAATCAGGAATAAACCCAGCATGGTATAAAGTATACCAGAACACTATGTACTGAAAAATGAAAGCACCAGATGCTTGATGCAAAATGCAAAATCTGTCAAAAAGAGTCATAGAAAAGTTATTCTTTAAGAATACTTTACTATGTAATCTGCTTATTCTGAGACTTGTTCAGACTTTTATAAAGGTTATAAAAGGGGATACTGTAGGCTAAAGCTGAGGGGCCATTTTGTTGTCAACTAGTATCTTTTCCAATGTTCTTCATTATTAGGGGAATCAATTAAAACATATTTTGTCTGTGCCACATATGCTAAGTACATGATTTGTAGACAATTCTTACCTGCCCAATACCCTTATTCTATCTCATTCTCCCTCCTCCCACTCACATTTCCCCATCTTGGGTTAGTGGGTTCACTTTTTTTCCCTTTTAATAAGAGTTTTGTGTTAAAACTGGCAGGCTGAAATGCTTGACATGAGAATTCTCAAACTGTCTTAACTAGATTTTGGCATTTAATAAGCTGTAAACTGCTGAAGCTATTTGCAGATGAAGCCTCATTTTTGTCCATCAGCAGGGGGCTGGGAGCATAATTAATTGAGTGAAAGTTAAAAGACGGACAGCATGGTTACATTTATGCAAATATTACAGAAGAACATCTAACAGAAAAGAAAAACACCTTGTAACTGATTGGTTTGGTTTTGGACCAAAATCCACAGGGTCCACTTAAACATTGCTGATTGTGCATATGACAATTAAGGTCTATAGTTGTGAGGTTTTTTAATATACTTCCTGCAATGTAAAAAAAATAGAAAAAAGAACCTTCACTAAAAGCCAAAGTTCCAAATCCAGTGAGACAATTCTATTTCTGTTTTAAGGTTTTTACTGCTCTTGAATGTTAAATACATTAAAAAAATAGCATTACAAAAAATCATAAGATACATGTGCCATCAACCATATGCCAATCTCTGGTTTTTATTTCTTTTATTCATATCCCGACCACATTCATCCTGGTGTATCAAAGAGTCCATTTAGTTATAGTTAGTTAAAGCTTAAACGACAGAGATCAGGACAACTGCTACAGGTACTAACCCGGGTGCTGCTTGGGGTCATCAGAAGCTTTTTCATTTATTCTATGCTATATTGTATTTTCTTGGAAGAAATTTTGTTGAATTTTTTTCCCACGAGTGCTACTGTGTATTGGAATGATTCCTGAATTAAAACTAAAAATAGAAAACATGAGCATTTGGTTTGAAACCCTTTCCCTTTTATAACTCTGGGGTTTGTATTCTATATTTACAAGAAAATAATCTCAATATTGTTCATTGATTTTAGACTATGCATGAAGAGCATGATGTACAGCAGACAAAAATTCTAAGGAGAATTTTCTAGGGAATTTAGCCTCTAATTCATTTTTTGTCCAGCATGTGGTTTAACCTGAACATCTAATTCCAGCAGGGTAATGTTACTGTGCCTGTTTCTCAAGCTGGATAGCTTGGCACACGTAACACTCCAGTGGGATCTTCTCCACTCAGCTGCGCCTGCGTGGCGATGGCTGGAGGATGAAAAGGGGGCACTCCGGAGCTGCTGGGTCACAACGAGTTTATTGGAACTCCGGCGTGGAGCCCTCACCTCGAGTGTCAGTGTGCCCGAAGACCCTGGCTGACTCTTGGGTGAGAACTTATAACTGGGGGTGTAACACAGAAGAGGGACCAATAAGGTTTTACAGGGGGGTGGCTCATATCATAAACAAACATATGAAACAACCATACCATGAACATTAGAAGGTGGCAATCAGGATTCTGTCCAATCACTTGATGCCTCTCTCGGAATCTTCCAGAAGTGGGGAGAGACCCCAAAAATGACAGACAACAACAGGAGGATACCTATC
Organism: Trochalopteron elliotii; assembly: GCA_024734555.1. NCBI lineage: Eukaryota > Metazoa > Chordata > Aves > Passeriformes > Leiothrichidae > Trochalopteron > Trochalopteron elliotii. Next base: position 665,681 of record JANPWX010000070.1, read on the forward strand.
CAGGTGACGGACAGTTAACTGTCTCTGAGGGGGGAAAATTTAGGGAGAATACAGAACCAATCACAGAACTGTCACTGGGGAAAAGACAGGGATAAACTAAAAAGTGGGTAACAAAGGGGTACAGGGAACAAACCGTTTTACAAAAGAACATTAACTTATGAATTAAACTTAAAATTGAAAAATGCACTCCCACAGGGTAACAACTGGTAAATAGCTTAGTTTTATTAGGCAAAGGAAACACTGTATTATTCACTTATGTTTAATATAATGTGCACAGATTTCTGCCAATCCAAGCATGTTAGGATTTGATAGATTCTTCCTATATCCTACAGTGTTGCAAATATTCTAGAATCAGCTCAAACTAAAGCTTGGAAAGCATAGGAAGAATGTAGCTTTAGGAAATAAAATACTCCCTGAACTTTGTATGTGTATCAACAGGAACATAAACCCTTGATTTTTCAGGCATGCTAAGGTTTCTTTTCAATGGTTGGTGCAGCAAAATGCTAGGCATCCCTAGACAACAGCAGGTGCTCTGTGTGGGGAGCTGCTTCAAGCCCCTGTGCGACATAGGCAGAGGAACCTGGGGAGATGCCCACTTGCCCTATTCACACACTTTACCATTTAAGTCCCAGATAAGCTTGCCCCAAAGAACATTCCAACGGAAGGAATTATTTGCTGTCTCATGAGGTCTGAGCACTTCTCTCTGAAGTCTGCAGTTATTTTTCATTCCAAGCAAAATTTATAAAGGAATTATTAAACTTCTAAATGCAAAGAGACATATAAGTCAGTATCTTGCTGTTTGCCCAAAGAAGGCAAGGTTAGCACCCAGAGCTCTACAAGTGTGTATGCAATTGTGAAAAATTAATTAAAACCTATGTAAAGAACATAAAGAGGAAGAGAGCCAATAGATCACAATAATTTTAATCTGGTTTAGCAATGCAGTTAAATTCAGACTTCCTAATATGCAGAACTTTACTGTTGAATACTAAACAGTTTAAAATTATTAACTGTTTAAAAAGTAACCAATTAGATAATACCTATCACCTATCTAATAGCTGATGCAGTCCCACTGGTGGCTAGAAAAATAATCATAATTCCATTTGCTGTAAAAAAGTGAAAATTATTGAATATGCCAATTGTCCAATATTCTAGTATAAAATAATGCAGTGGTCAAATAGTGGAGATACTGCTGCTATCTTAAAATATTCTGATATTTTATGATAAATTGGTGTTATGTCTTTCTATTATGTTTTCATTGAATTTGGCATCATAGTCTGTAAATATATTAAGCTGATAAATATTTTCATTGATATATGCTCTGCCTGGAAGTAATTAGCAGTCATAAACATATACCTACTAAAAAAACCCCACCCAAAACTAAATTAATTTTTAGCTATGTGAACAGTACATAACTAAAAAAAAAAAAACTTTAAAAAATTTAAAATCTATAATTACGGTCTAAAAATACATAAACCAACAAATTTGTGGGGTTGTTTTTGTTTTTGTGGGGTTTCTATGCTTGCCTGGGAGCAGAAAAATGGGAAGCCATTTTCCATGATTTATATATTCTTTGTAAAACTGAGAATTCTGTACAGGACTTAGAAGGAAAGTACCAAAATATATTTACTGCTATCCTCCTTATTAAATTAACAGTTAATTTTGGAGTCTAATAACCCATCTATATAACTCAAAAGACATAACTCAGTGAGGGAATGAAGAGAGAAAAGAGGAATCAGAATTTCAAAATGGTATTTGTCATATTATTTTTTATGGATTGGTTTTCTACCACAATCTTTAAAAGCTGCCAATCTAGGGAAACTAAAAAAGTAGAATGAACAAGAGACTGCCTTCTACTATCCATCCCTGTGGGATAAGTATTAGTTAAAACTGCAGAAAATAATGGAAATAAATTTCCAGTGGTTGTGATTCAGACAAGCTTATAATTCTTTCTTGAAAGCCTCATGGCACAGCAATGTAGTAAACACATGATGACTTCTAACAAAGCTGCCTGCCAAAATACCTCTATCAAGATGGATTATGTAAAGCTATATACAGGGTGCTGTAGCCAGCATCAAATACTACATTTATGAGAATTACTAGGCCTTTTGCATAGGAGACAATGTTCTGGAAAAAAAAAGAATTTGACTAGAACTATCGCAAATGCAGTTATTATATTTACCCAAAATAATTAAAAACCAGCTAACACAGATGAGCCAGTGCTACCCTCTAGATGTAACCCTCTAGAATGTAATCTTTCTAGTGATATAAGCAAATTATTTAAATGCATTCCCTCTTCACAGTACTATCAATGACCAATCTGTAGCAGAAGACTTTCTACAGCAGTAGCTTCTTCCTTATTATAAACTTGATACGAATAAATTAATGATTTTTTTCCATAGAAACTATTTTTATTTTTAGATTCGGCTTAGTCAACAGAAAAATATGCATGGCAATAAAATAAAGATTACAGATGTGGAAACTGCAATCCAGGTAAAGGTTTTCAGTAATCTGCTATTAAAGCAAAGTTTAGCAGGTTCAGAGCTGGCCATACAGTCCACATATCATGATAATTAAAAGAACTCCATATGAAAAAGAAATCAAGCAAACTTTTCTGCCAGTAAAAGCAATAAAATTTTGGATTATGTTGAATGACTAAAATTTCATGTGCACTCTTCTGAAAAATCCTTTGCGAAAAAATACAAGAATATTGAAGAGACATCTGTCTATTTTTGACATCTTTCTTGAGTTTTGGAATTCATACTGTTTCATGTGAAGCTGAACAGTAAAGTAAAAAAGCTTGAAATGACACCTTGTGAGGCAAGAGAAAAATTATTCCTTCTTTCAAAGATTAAAAAAAAAAGAAAAACTCCAACAAAATTCCCTGTTTGTTCACCCTGTTTGTGTATTTACCCATTCCAACTTTCAGCATTCATTTTAGCTACACTTGGTTTTTCTTTCTTTTTTTTTTTTTTTTTCCTTCTTTTTTCTCTTTTTCTTTTGCCATGGTTGCTTTTGATTAAGGTCAACTTATTAGTTGAAAGTTAAAGTGCAGAAGAAGATGTGTACAAGCTCGTGCTTCTTTTTTGGAGGGCATTAGGATATCTTGGCCTTTGAATTCAACTGAAGATGTTACATTGAAAAACATTATTGTTAATGACCCATGGTTTTTGAAAATTGTAACAGATTAAAGGAGAAGCATATCCAGGAAAAAGTTCAAGGTATTGATAAATCTCCAAAAGACTTACAAGAGAGGGTTATACTGTTTGTCCATATTCAGACTACATCACATTACTACTTTAAATAGCTGTAAGTATTTCTGATTGGAAAATTTGTTATGAGTTTGCACTGTCATAACAGCATTCCTGGTGCATGAATGGTGTTTTTTCATTAGTGCAGTCTTTCAGCTCTTTCTGTGAACATTAAAGTTCAGCAGTATGCAGAAAGGAAATCATAAGGACTGCTATACCCTTTCAGTATTTATTCAGACAGCAAAGATAGCAGCACAGAAAACTAAGCTTTTCTCCTGAAGAACTTCCTGACAGCAGCTATTTTTATTGGGCACAATTCCATGTGTTTTACTAAGCAGAGGATATGTTCTTTTGTTCAGTAATACTAGATGCAAATAGGTCCAGAATTCATTTTCCATTTCAGGCCTTCTTTTTATTATGATCAATAAGAATTTTGTTCCTCTGTTTTAGAAGTATCATGTCTTATAAATAAGAAATTGGCTCAGAGTGGTGTGATTGGATGCAGTCCATAGTTTGAAAATGTTAGTGCAACGCTGTTAGTGTTTGTTACACAGAAGAGTAGAATATTTATGCACTGGCTGAACCCTCATTTTCATAGGTCAGAGTCAGCTCTGGCATCAAGTTAGGAATAAAACTCTGGCAGAATGCTGGCATGAAATGCCCATTTATCATGGTACTTCACCTGAACTGATAACTTTTAAGCAAAATCCTGATTCAGATTTTATGTTTTTGTGACCTCAGATATGACTACACAAGCCCAAATGCACTGGACACTTTAAACCCTGATAAACTAAGATATTAAAACATATGAAAACCCCTTTTCAGGTGTAATTTTATTACAAAGCAATTCCAGTCTGAAATAGGAAAGTAATATCAGAAATGGTTGCTTATGACTCCCTGCTTGCTTCTCTCCCACCATACTTGAAGAAGAAAAAAAAACCAGAGACAAATGTGTTGAAATGCATTATAGAAACATGTTGAAATAAATATATTCTAATAATTTATATTTTCAAAGCATGTTGTGCATGAATTTACATGTAATTTCTAATATATTTTTGCTCACTGGTTTTGGATATTTTACAGGTACATTTGGATTCTCTAGTAAAAAAGTAAAAACTCTTTTCATGTATGTAGTAAAACAAAACCCAGAAGAAGCTAAAGCTCAATTACATTGAATCTAAATCTGTAGAGATATCTTAGAATGTCTGGAAATTTTAGGCTAGGTTTAGTCTTCATTGATGTTAGGAACTTGACTAAAGTCACTCAAAAACACAGCCAGTATTGGCACCTTCTATGTTGAATAATTAGAGATATTTCCTTCCAAAGGCACTTCACCCTGAGGAGGTGCCCACTACTTTTCACCACTTTTCCTAAAGTCTTGATGATGATGATACTCCTACCTTAATGCCTCATGTTGGAAGGTGTATTTCTCTTGAACAGCCTGGAGGCTGAGAGGATACCCTGCTGCTCTATACAAATACCTAAAAAGAGGTTGTAGTGAAGCAAGGGTAATAAGTGACAGGAATAGAGGGCATGGCCCCAAGTTGTGACAGGACAGGTTTAGATTAGATAGTATGAAAATTTTCTTCATGGAAGAAGTTGTCAAGCACAGGAACAGACTGCCCAGGGAAGCAGTGTTCCCTGTTCAAAAAACGTGTGGATATGGCACCTGAGGATATGGTTTAGTGGTGAACATGGTGCTTGGTGCTAAGTTAACAGTTGGATTTGGTGATCTTAGAGATCTTTTCCAACCTTTATGATTCTATGGCTCCAACATGAAGAACAGTCACTGTTCCGGAATTCAGGAGAGAAAACAGAGCTTTTTCAGAGAACATAGATTAAACTTCATAAGACAATTCTCTGAAACTGAAAACATAAAGTTATGTTGCCTAAGATGGTAGTCTATCAAACAGAAAAGGATTTATTGAAGAATATTGGTCTCCAACATATGATACTTAAGTCAACAGAGCTTTGAACTATGTGCAGAGGAGAGGAGCACACTGTGAATAAAGGCTGTACAGTATAAGCTACTGTATGTGTATGTAGCAAAGAATTTGAACTGACATACAGGCAAAAGTAATGCAGGAGACATCACCAGGTTTTAAAGGTACAATTGAGACAAAATTTAAAAACTATTCTGGAGTCTGGAATTCCAAATATTGCACTAATGGCTTTTTTTTTCCTCTTCATTATATCTAAAGACTGAATACAGATATCATTTGGGGAAGAACTAAAAGAAACACCCACACAAGGGAGAAAAAACCCACAGCTTGTATTGATCTTGGCATTTTCCCATGTTGCAACCAAATGAACAAGCCACAGGTGCAACCAGAAAGAGCAGGTGATCCAAACAAACTGTTATTGTGATGGGAATAAATATGATTTTTTTTGTCCATAATGTATTCATCTCAAGGCACATTGGTGCATCTGTTACATATTTACCAGCAGTGTTGATTTCTGCCAGAAATTTTTAAAGAATGCAAATATCTGAATTTATACGCCTTAAAGTTATATCCAACAGCTTTCTTCTTTCTATTTGCCACGTGTAGATTCTTTAACTAATTCATCTAATAGTACAACTAACATTCAACAACATAAGCAATTTGTGTTTATAGACTCATTATTCTACATCAGAAACATAGGAGAGGAGAGTTAAGAAGACATGCCCAGATTTCAATATAAAAAGTAACACATGATAATCAGGCACCTCTTCAAAGTTCCTTTACTTTCTGTGTGGTTGCTCCCAGCACGGTCCCTTCTTAACTGCTTTCTCACCTGCTACTGAACCAGCAGAGAGGTTGGTTATTATTAACAGAGAGGCTTATTCAAGCCAGTGAATATTTTATGATCATTTTATGAAGAACTATGTTATGAAAAGGCAAGTATTTAGAAGTGGGCAAAAGTTGACCCACTATATTTATCCAAGCAGGGAGGTATGTTCTAAGACCCTTAAGATAAAAAATGTGGATACCCTGGAAGCAGAATTCACAGGTGAAAGGGCTGAGACTAGTGTGTTGTTCCTACAGAGCATCTTTGGCCACAATCATCTTAGTGTGCTAGATGGACAAGCTACAAAGCTGGATTAGGCTGGCTAGATCCGAACTAGATCTGGACAAGACATTTCTTATGTTCTCAACTTTACTCTTAGCACTATTAATTCTTACATCTACAAAATTAAACTAGGATTTCCTAAAGAAAATGTGAACTCCAGTTTCCTGATTGTTTTTTGACTCTCGGAGTCATGCCAGATCTGAAATTAACCACGTGTTCTGCCTTCACTGTTCCTACTCTCATGTTATCCTCTTGACATTTCCAGAGGCAGCAAAGCTGGGTTTTGTTCCCCATTTTCATCTTCTGACTCTGTCTCTTGCAGTTCTGGTTGTTCATTTACTTCAGCAGGATGATTTGAGAAAGCCAGTAGTTCACCCAATATCCTGGCACTTGGTACACAGTTCCAGGAAATAATAAATATTTAAATTACATACTATAGTCCTCAAGTCATTTTTAATCATTCTCACCATGAAATCATTAAGTAGAAAGTCATAACTACTATGGCTTTGGTAACCTCTTTCTTTGGTGATACACTCAGCTATACCAAATGTACAACTCCAGCGTACAAAATGTTCAAGCTCATATAATTTCATGTGTATATAAATAAATTTTTAAAATTGCATGCAGCCACTCTAATTTTGAATACATTTCAGGAATAAGCCTGGGACAGGAACTATTCCCATCAGGTGGTTGTGGCTACCCAGCTTAGAGGCAACAGCTCATTATAGGTGTAAGGTTTTTGGTGCTGGCTGATGTTATTTCCAGAAAATAGTTTTAGTCCTCTTTTCTAACCTACTGTAAACATAGCCATACAGAAGGAACACCATATTTGTGAACCAAATACACTGACCACTTTCTATATGTTGTACTATTTAAACAATTTTATTTGTTTGGCCCTGAAAATTTTTAAAATCATTCAGAACATATAACGGGTAATTTTCTTGACAAGTTTAGACCTTATGTGCTTAAAATCACTGTCAAATTATAGTAGCATCTGGATTATGAAAAATGATAAATAGCTGATCTTTGGCACTGTGATTCAATAGCTAAATAGATATTTTTACTAAGAGACTGCTTAAAGTGGTTGTTTTTGGGCTGAGATTTTCTGCCTAGCTTTTGATGTGGGTAACTTCTAAAAGAACAGTCTTGGAAAATATTCTATGCAGTTATTAGTCCTCTCCTAAGTGACTTAAATGATATTACCTCATCCAGAACTCTAAGTGTAATTGTATTCTTCCTTATGATATGTAGAATAGGAACTAGTGCTCATCAAAGTGGCACTCAGAACTACACCTATATTACTAAACAAAAGTGGTGAGAACATTGTCTATAAGGCATTAGTTGGTCCAGACCTAAAAAGATGCCAGGGATCATAATCACAATTAACCCCTAGAAAATCCTGATACGCTATTTAAACCTTTTCATAGGACACTTTATTTACTAGTAAACAGGCACAGACTGAGGCACATGATTTTCTCAGAAACACAATCTGGGTTTTTTAATGTCTGAAACAAACCACTGAAACCCAGGGTTTGTGTCAGATTTTCTAGTACAGATAGAGAATATGCTGTGGTGTAACTTTGAATAAGCTAGCTTTTATTTCCTTTTAGTATACATATAAGGGATCAACTTCTCAACACATGCAAGGTGGTCACCGAAATCAGGAAAATAGAGAGAAATGTAAAACACTGATAGGCACATATCTGTACAAGGCCAGACAGATACACTAGAAACAACTTCTATTTAAACTCCTTGCAAGGCTGTTGAACTACTTCAGATTTTCAGTGCCGTAGTTCAGAATATAGATTGCAAACTAAATTATATAAAACCTAAATAGAGAGATGATTTAATCTTTATCTCTCAAGAGTGACCTTTGAGCTTAATCTTTTACAGGAGGCATGACCTGTTTTTATGCTATTTGAGTATTTTGTGGGAGTTGTACACTTTTCCCACTACTCATTGTGATTATAATTGTCTGTTTCAGAACTCTGTCTTGACAATATGCTCTCCACTGGCTCAGACAGATAGACCATAGACCTGGAATTGTACCAAAACCATACCACTTAAATAAATCATTTTAGTGTGGGGATTCCATCAAAATGCAGATATCAAAAACACATCAGATGAATCATGTTTATTTTCTCCCACTGATTGCAGGTATTGTAAATTGATTTGTTTGGGTCTATATATCTCTATCACCAGTCTTAGATGAGATGAATTCCACCGTTGGTAGTCAAGGAACAGCTAGATTTCACACAATGGTGAAACAAAATGCACAGTGCCTGATCTCTGTAAAAGACTGCCATAAGAGCTAAGAAACAAAAATCTGAGTGCTGGGAAACAATGAGAGATTAGATAAAGCTACCAAATATTTATCTGACATGAGTGCTGTCTAGGGTGCTTGTTTGTTTTGCCTTTTCTCCCCCATCCCTCAAAGAAATGACATCAGAGTTTTAAGGCAGAGAAGTGAAAACTGCAGGCAGGCTTACATGTTTCTACGTGTGCATACAATGTGTGCCTTACAATGATTTATGGTTCCAAAAAAATGACAAATGGACAGTGATGGCGCATGTCACACACTGCTCAAAGGTTAGTGTTTAAAACTGTGCTTAATGTGAAGTGAATATAGGTCGGGGGTAGCTTAAGAATGGTCTTGAAAAGGAAAGTTAAGAGATGGTATTTAATGTGATAGAAAGGGCAAGACTCACAAAGATCTAAAAATTTCTGGTGACACAAAGTTATGAGAGTCTGAAAAGTGTTCTAGTTTTGTGGAGACATAACACAGACCATGAATCAGAGTTGATGTGCAAGGAGAGCCTTAAAATTTAGATACATCCTGGAAGTAAATTAGTGATGTTACCCAACGCACAAGCAGGATAGTGAAGCTATCATCACGGCACAGGTAAAAGAAGACTGTGATGGGGAAAAATAAGGTTTTAAAGAGGTAGGTTAATCTGTACAGGGAAAAAAACTTCTCTGTAGCTGTAGTGTTCTTCTTGTATAAAAATGAAGACTTATCAGCAGTTGTCCATTATGGCAGCCACTGGGGAGGGAAACCAATCTACTGCATAAATCATTAAAAGTAGATGAATCACACATTATAAATGCCAAGGAAAGTAGCCTAAACAACAATCTCAGGTGAAAATCTTCATGCTGTAGAGGTGCAAGATATAACTTCATCAAGTAATAAAAGCAAAAAAAGGAACCGATCTGAAAGATAGCTTTGTGGAAAACCCACAAAAAGTTATACTACTGATATTTTTACTTGTCCAAAGAAAGTTTTAAAGTAATAACTGAGTAGGCAGGAGGAAAGCTGGTGGAGGACAGAATATGCAAACTGAGAGAAATTGAGATTTCTTCCTTGAGTTTATTTCTTGAATTCCTTGAACTCCTGGAACAAGAGCACTGAATGGAGGAGCTTGCTGATGAATCCAATACAACTGGCTTGCAGCACCAATTCTGGAGTTGGCAAAGTAAGCCAAGAGAAGAGGCTGAGAGATGGATTTGTTCATCCTTAACTAAAGAGGGCTTGTATCTTACAGTAATCAACAACTACCTAATGACAAACTATAAAGAAGACACAGCCCAGTACAACAATGACCTGAACATTATCATTAACCTGGTTTGAACACTGGAAATTCTGTCTCAAAAAGAAAAATAAATACTGAGTGTGGGCACACTGTGGAACAGGCTTCCCAGAGATACTGTTGTATGTCTATCCTTGCAGAATTCAGAACTCAGCTGGACACAGCCCAGAGCAATCTATTACTCCTGGATATGCTTTGAGTGAGGCATTGGACCAAAAACTTCCAGAAGTCTTTAAAAAATTCCATAAACTGTGTGATTCTGAGAATGAGATTTTTTTTTTTTCTTTTAGACCTAAAAGTTTGAAGACAGCTTATTTTACAAGGCAGAGGCAGGACAGGCAGAAAGAGTGTGAAATTAACTGATTAGTACAGGGGGGGAAAAAATCATGGCCATGAAGAATATGAGATTTTCTTCAGATTTCAACAGGATGAAGAGTGATTAAGCTTGTTAAACTAGGCTCGTGAAGAGTAAAGACAAGCATTCTAGTGCTAAACAAAAAAACTTTGTATCTACAATTTGTCAGATTTATCTCAAGTTATGGCACATATTAGCCTGGTTTGGTTTTCTTTCTGAATTAAATAAATTTTAATTAATTTCTAGCTAAAATACATTACTTACAAGTAATCATTAGGCTTGTGACAAGACTACACCTCTGCCTTTAGGTCTATTACTTTAGGAAAACTTCACCTATGTATAACCTCAATTTTCCAAACTGTAGAAGGGAGACAATGAAAAAAGCTTGCTTTGTAGTCACTGAGCTCTTCAGATGGTGAGAACTGTTGCTGTTCATACTGTGGATTCTGAAAAGGAATAAAGACAAATTTTTTTTCTATTCTCAAATACCTGAAAGTCCTTTGTCTATCTCCCACAGGAATCTGTGTTGACTCCAAAGGAGATACTTCATGTCCTTTGGGTTAGTAATTTCTGCAGATTTATTTGATATACACAATGTTTTACAAGCTCTCAAGAAAAGCATTTCCTAGGAACAGCAACAGCAAGGCTAAAATGGAGATTGCAGAGGCAGCAGGCAGTACAAACAGGAAAGCACATGGGAAAAGGTACCTAGGGCTCAGCCATGTTCCTGTTAGAACTTCTAGGACCTAATGGTTAGAAAGCAAATAAAGACAGCTATATTTAGCAAATTATTATAAACTTAAGACTACTTAGTTTAGATAGGATCTTCTATAAAAAGAGAATTATTTTTTTTTAAAAATCATTCCATTAAAAAAAAAGAACTTGTAGTGGTCCTTTAAGTTGTCTGCCAAATATCAACATATTTTAAAAAGTGAAAGATATTATAGTCATTTGAATGCTTATGATTGTTATGCCCTATTCCATTTTATATATGGGTCCTATGATTTATTGACATCCCAATATAAATGGTTCTTTATTTTCTATTCATCCTAACCTTGGTCAAATAATACCACCCTACTTCTCTTCACAATATTTTCCTAATATCTCAGCTCATTTAATTCTATTGATCCACTGAAGAGTATAATGGCAATGAAACTGGAATTAATAGCACCTCCCTTCTCCAATGCTAAGAGCTTTCCTATTTAGTCTGTGGACCATCACACAAAATCATAAAAGTAGACAAAAAAGCAGACTGACCTTTATCAGCTACTATTGTGTTGCAAAATTCAGCAAAGCCCAGAACATCATTTTCAGTTTTATGGCTCTGTTTTCTTAAATAATAAGGGGAATGGAGGGGAGGAACTGACCCCTGTTCGGCATTTACTTAAGCAGAATTGGCATTAATAGAGTATTCTGTCAAAAATTCAAGCCCAGGAAAATGTATGGCTTTGTCCACAACAGCAGCTATCTTAGTAGATTGCACTGTCACTGCTTCACACAAAGAGCATTGCAACACCATTAGTGGACATAAATAATGCACAAGCTCTTATGCAGTACTCAGCTAAGTGCATGGAAACCTTGGGCTCCTGTTGTCAGAAATTCAATGGATTAGTACCTAGATTTATTTTAAGTCTGTAAAGCACTTTGTTCTTGACAGCGTTCAAAGTAGAAAGAGTGCTATCCTGAATGTGCATCTTAATACTGTCATTCTTGTCTTGTAAG
>JANPWX010000070.1:682642-756281 GCA_024734555.1 Trochalopteron elliotii
CCTGGGCAACTTGAAAATATCTATAAAGGCTTCTAGGTGTGCTAACGAAACACTTGAAAATGTGTCATTAGATTTGAAATTGGCTTCCTAAAATCACTACTGCAAATGTATCTTGCCAACTCTATAACCCAACCGTAACCTTCCTAACTTCTAATTAACTCTTCAGTTAGACACTAATATGACCAAAAAATATGCTCCTCCTGTTTGATTCCATAGCATCTCTATGCGCCCTTTGGCACCTTGTGAAGTTAGAGGGGATGTGTTCTACAGTTTGTGTCTCTAATTAGTACTTCTCAGCACCCAAACATTACAGGATTGTTACAGGAGAAAGAGTGTCTCCAGTAAGGATGATTAATAGTGACTTGAGAGCAGAGACACTGCCATGGGACAGAAGGAGAAGAAAAAGGGAATATGGAGACAGGCATTGAGGCAGAACAGGGGGATGCCTTGACAGAGACTTCATTAGGCTCCCTGTATGTTTGCTTTTTATACTGTTTGTCTAATGGCAGGCACAACTTATACTTTTCTTTTTTATTCATATTCTCTCATTCAATAAATCCTATACATCAGAGTTCAAGTCATACTAATGCAGATACGGAAGTATTTTTCCAAAATGGATCATACCTGATATCCTCAGCTATCAACATATCAACTCTGCAGGACCAAAACCTCCATTCTTCTCATATGCTGCTTTGCTAAATTTGGAACTAGTCCAAAAATACTGTAACCAAAAACTTATTAACATATAGACTTTTGTGTACAATAGACTATAATGGATGAAAAGAAAGGAGCTAGTAAAAAACTTGAAGACTGATATGGCTTGTTTAAATGCAAGTTTGCTTAATATTGCCTTGCGTTTAAATCTTGCATTGCTTTAGGCTTGGATAATAAAGGAGGCTGGTCAGATTCACTTTTCTTAATTCCCAGTTTCTAAACAGATCTTACTGTCAGGCAGTAATACATTACAAGCATGAGAACAAATATAAACAGATAGATACATAGACGAAGTTGTTTCTTAATATGTTCACCCCACACCATATAGATAAATTTAAAACTATAGGAAATATTATATATTTTATTCACTAAGGTGAAATACTCTAGGAAAAAAAAAAAAAACCAAACACAATACAAAATACACAGATAACAGATTAATTGGGGATTTTATTTTTTTTTCATTTTTATATTTCCATTGATCAAAGCTTCCACTAAGAATTATTTCTTAACACCTATATATTTGGCCAAATATATAAAACTCAAATACATCACAACTCTAAAATCTGTGGAAATGGGTTTAAAAGTCATACATGTGTTTGCTAAATATGTCTTTGTATCATATCTATGTGAAGGGAATTGCAATTTGCAAGTAAATGTTTGGGTTTATCTCTTAAAATATATAATTATTTCTTATGAATATGCGTGTTTACAGTGTACTCCATAATATACTGTAATTTACCAGGCAAATTATGACTGTTTCACTATATTTAACATAATAGCAATGATTAACTGTGTGTTTGGGGGTACATTTTCCAAGAGTTTTGGAACTTTATCAATGCCATTAACTTGGACATTATAGAAGCTGGATAGCTGAAACTTCGTGAAGTATTTTAAAGTTACTATATCCATTTTTTATCTTAGTTGTTGCTCCTAGGGATAAATTTATATCTTAGAATTTAAGTTTCTTCAATATTTTTATTTAAAATACTTCTTTTTAGTTGGTTCTTGAAAGACCATTTTTTAAAAAAATCACATATATTTAAAACACAATAGCAAGTGATCCTAACTCAGGGATGATGCCTCAAAAAAAAAAGGAAGAAGTAGATAGAGTTCATTCCAGTATTCATCAAGCTGATAACTGGACCCTGGGAACAGAAAATAAAAAACACTTTCCTATAGAATTCTATTTCAATTAAAAGGTATCCCTTAAAAAAGCCCTACAGTTTACTTGACACCTGTCAAAAAGCTTAGATGACAGGCTTCATTTCTCAAACTATTCCACATACTAGAATCTAATCAATCTGTCCAGATTATCATTCATAATTTGCATATTATATTGAAGGCTCCTATCCATATTTTATCCTGTATTTTCTCATCATCAGCTTTCAGCAATCATCACAAATTTAAATAAGAATTTTATCATTCTCCTGATGACATTGGTACATGAAAAAAGTAAATGAGGGAAACTAACTTTGTATGGCAGACAACTATTTTTTTAGCAAAAAAACAGAGAAAAATCAGCATTATCTGACTCCGTTTTAAAGTACAGGATAACAAATTTTAAGTTGTCGGAGGAACAACAGAACTAAAAAAGAGAGTGATCCCATCCAAATATTCATTTTGTTTTCTCATGTAGGATTTCTGTTGATTTTTTAAATGTAGGTGGCTATCTCTAGAGAGTGAAATATCTTGAAAACCTATGGATACACCTCTATATCATTTATTACCCAATTAGCTGTGATTGAAAACTTCAGTCAAAAAACTATGAGAGCTATTGCAAGTTCTGAGATCTGGAAATGGATTTCCTTATGCCATGCATTTGTTAGGAGTTCTTTCATGCTTGTAACCTCCATCTATCCCTGCTGTTCTGACCTCACCCTCACTATTAGCCTGTGTGTGCACTGTGCAGATATTCCACAGTTTGGGTGTTTGCTGGGATAAGGCCATGTATCTGCATGTTGTAGGCCACTATCAATTAATATATATGTGCTTCTGAATTTGAGAAAAGCAGTACAGAAGTTTAAATCCATGAAAATGCTAGCATTCAATGGTGCAGATTCCTGGTCTAAGTAATTTCTCTCTAGTTTCATTTTTTGTGTTTGTACTTCAAAGTAGATTCCTAAGAGAAGTATATTTTGACTTTAAATATCTATGTATTAATAGCTATCTGTCTATAATTTTATTGCTTAAAAAAAGACAAAACCACATAATGCTCCAAACGCAACAACAAATAAGTAACAAAACCAAACCAAACCAAACTAAGTCAATTTGCCAAAGTTTTTTACAGTTTATTACAAAGTCTAATGCTTCAATTTTGTCTTAAAAGTCATCTTAGGTCATCTTCAAGACTAGCACTGTCTGTGGAGACATTCAACCATCTGAGAACTAAAACTTGCATTGATTCCCCAAACTACTCCACATTTCCATGTGACCTACAGTGACCTACAGTGAAGCAAATTCCATAAGAAACTGATAGTATATCCATATCATTAAAATACCTTTTGTTTTTTTCAAGATCAATGGAGTACATTTTGTTGCAAAAAGGCAGCTGGATATATTCTTTCCAAGGATAAATGCCCACAAGAAATGGCTCAACAGTCAACAGAAAACTAAGCATTTCAGGAAGTCACATGGGGGGCATTGGCTACCAAATACACAGAGGAATCATGGGAAATTCAGTGACAAAGGTTTTGTTTCCTGTGAACAGGAAAGAGTTTTCTTTCTCTACTGTCTTCTGTTCACTAGAACCAGAGCTCAGCAACCTCTTCCATATTTTTAGATTAATTCAACTCTCATTTAGATGTTACTGGAAAATCTGCAGGCCTTGTGCCATTGCTAACCTGCTTCAGCTTTCTGCCTCTTAATTTTCCCTTGTTCTTTTGCTGCAAAATCTAGACATATAAGCAAGCATGGCTCCAAAAGTTAAATAGAACCTTGAAACTGTATTTCGATAACTTGTATAGGCAAAAATTTCTGGAATATTCTTTGCAGTTTGCCTTTAGAGCAGAAAATCATTATGTATTTAGTCATGGAGGCTAATAAAGCTAATATAACAAATTAATTGAAAAATATAACTAAACTGATTTAATACATGTGATTAGAAGTTTGATGTCACAAAATTCAGTCATCAGTGTAACATTTATGGTTCAATAGCCCCTTTGGGTTTGTAGAAGTGGCTTCTCACTCTGTGGTAGAATCTATGATCAATTTGTATATTAAAAGCCCCTGCATTCACATTGCATAAATATGCAAGAGTGTTTTTAATAAAAATCACCTTTCATTGCATTCCACTGCTCTCACATATAATATACCTAAACAGAGATCACCTGTGGGGATTGAACCTGAAACCTTTAGTATGGGATTTCTTCCATTTAAAAGAACGAAACTCAATCTGCCACTAACGCTTGCAGATCTTATTCTCCTGGTCTACTCATTCAATACAATGAATACAATACAGATACCCAGTGTAAAAGCAAGATAAGGCAGCTATCTGGACCATTAATTCTTAATTGCTTTGGATGTCATTCTTTCAGCACTGACTGAATGAATGAGCACTGCAGCTTTAGGTATAGCCAAAGGAGATTGGCTTGGTTGATCATAAGTTTAATTCCTGCCCTGTTGTGGACCCTTTTTCTTCCCATCTCCCTGAAATGAGGAAATCAGAAAAAGTCTTCATACCTTGTGGTATATGTTTTTTCATGTACTGTATTGGGTGCCCCCTATGGCAGAGGGGGGCTGCAGGGGCTATGTGAGCTGGTTCCAGATGATTCCAAATGGTTCCAATGGACCCACCTCAGGGCATGGCTGAGCCCTATAGCCAAGACTGTGATGCCTCAGGAAAAACATATTCAAGAAGGGACAAAATGCTGAATGGCAGAGAGGAGAAGTAAGAGGAAAAGGAGGAGAAACAGCCCTGCAAACACCAAGGTCAAAGTAGAAGGAGCAGAGATATTATCCCACAAGATAGAGGAGAAGTTCCTCTGGAGGCCGTGGGAGAGATTATAATGGAGCCCATTTGTCCTGCAAGACTGCAGCTCAGCCCAAGCTGGAACGAGGGAAAATCATAGAAGCAGAATTTTTTTTGGTTTGGAAGGGACATTAAAGGTCATCTAGTTCCAGTGTCTCTGCCAAGGACACCTTCTTGTAGACTGAGTTGCTCAACATCATGTCCAAGCCAACCTTGAAGAAGGTCTCCATGAGGAGGAAGGAGAAGCAGAAAACTGTTTTGATCTGACCGCAGCTCCCATACCCCATCACCCTGTGACATGCTGGATGGAGTATTAGAAGGTTGAGGAACTAGAAATCAAGGACTGGGGTTGAGTCTAAAAAAAAGAGCAGAGCCAAAGGTATTTCTAATTTTTGTTTTTCACCATCCAACAGCATTATTAAAAATGGGCAGTAATTTAAAACAATTTTCCCCAAGATGAGTCTGTTTTGCCTGTGACAACCATTGGTAAGTGATCCTGTCTTTATCTTGACCCATCCTTTCCCCCTGCCCTGTCCTCTTGAGGAGAAGTATGAGGGAAGCTGGATCAGCACCTGGGAGCCAGCCAAGGTCAAATCACAAATTGCCACAGTGTGTGCCTATGTACACACACACTATTTAAGGTACATGACTAATAATTTATATTTTAAACAAACAAAACCCCAAAATAATTGCCTTCTGTAATGCAGTTACCTAGATAGTATCATTTTAGTTTATGTCAAGAGCTACTGTAATGATGTTGGAGTTTTATTTGTTGCAAAACGAAACTTAATTATGAGTAAGATAAAATTGTGCAGAAATACCTTGATAATCCTACAGTGTTTCTTAAGAGTTTTCTAATGGATAGTGTCTTCCAATCTGAAAAGAAAAATTTAAGGATTGTTTTCCCTACATCAATTTAAAAGAATTAAATATATCTGTTAAATTAGAGTTAAAAAGAGATGTTTGGGGCAGGTTCACAAGTAAAGCAGTACAACTCTGTAGTCTTAAACAAATGAGAATTCATTTGTTCTAGATGAGATCTGAAAAATCTATTTCTAGTTCAAATTTGTGAACTTCATGATGGTAGAAATTAAAGGACTGAACAGATAAACATTTGAAAAGTAACTATTACCCTACTAACAGAGCAACAACAAAAAAACCCTTTTATATTAAGTCAGGTCAGATATGCTGGAATAATTATTTTAAATCAAAAATGCATTGTAAATCAAAATATCTCACAGCATGGACTGTAGCTTAGTTAATAATTAGTTAATTATAATATTGGGAAGCAAGCAATGAAACAATGACATAGTGTTTTTAAAAGTACTCACCCTATGGATATCCATGCAAAAATGAATGTCAATTACTGACTATGATATCATTAAATTACATTTGGAAATCCACATCATTGTAATTACCAATCCAGACTACTGGATGACTTTCTCAGGACTATAATATGAATCACTTGTCCACAGCAGGTAAAATTGTTCTTGCATCTCTTTGCAGTTACTGAAGTTTCATAATTTGTATTGTTTTGTTCACGAATCTATCACATCAATTTAGTCTTTTAGTCTTTCTGAAATGAACAAATGAACCAATGTTTCTTTTAGGATAACAGTTAATATGTAGTAATGTCTTTATTGATTTCTTCCAGCTGATCTTTAATTAGAACTGCTCTCTAATTTAACTTTAGTACTGTAGGCTTTTCTAGAATGGGAAACAGAACAGAGGCAGAAAACAGCAGTAAAAGCAGGGATGTTAGTTGTAAGACTAATAACACTATGTCTGTCAGGTACAAAGGTACAAGCACATCTTTTGATTTTCCCTGATAAGAAAAAGGCAAAGCCAGAAGTTGTTAGGAAAACTTTTTGGCCCTGTTCCATGTAATATAAAATTTTAAAGCATTATTTCTTCTTGTGAAAGTAAAGAGAAACACTGAAATTATGGGGGGAATTAGTTACTTGCTAAGTTTAATTCTCAAACAGGTTATGAATACAACCCAGGAGTTGGAACTATGAGGCTAAGTGTTAAACTGACTTCAGAAAGATGATTCCTAAATTCTGGTCTTGTCCCTAAGACTGCTTTTTTATCTTATGGCTTTGGTTTAGGTTTTTTTTTTTCCATCTTAGAAACAAGCAAAAATTGCCACTGAAAAAAAGTAAAGAAGAAAGAATTTCAAGGTACATGTCTTCATCCCTATGTTCAGATTTATTCTATTTGCTCTATAAAAATGCTTGCTTGTGTAGAAAAATACGGAAGAAAGATACAGAAGAAAGATACAGAAAAAGGTAAATGCAGCTATGCCTCTAAAATTTGGGAGCAGCGTCTTGATTCTATGTGTGCCCTCCTGACCAGACAGGCTAAAAGATAATTTCTTAAAAGAACAAGAGAATTCCTTTCTTTCCATTTTCGTTTCCCTTGTCCCTCTGCTATTTGTGCTGTATGCTCAAAGAGGAACTTGGATAAAATATTCCTTTACACAGAGATACTGAAACTCAGGCAAATATTCTCATCACTGAGCTTTGATATGAAAATGTGGGTCTTTTCTTTTATTTTTGACCTCTTAATGAAAGCAACTATGCTTGCACTGTTTAGTAAGTTCCACTCTACTTAAATGCACGTAGAGTTTCTCTAGGAAGCCTTAATAGCTGAAGTGTTTTTGATTAGATGTGAAAAGGACTAGTTTCTGAAATCTGGTGGGATTTCAGCAACGTGTATGTACCTCTCAAAAGAAATAACAATTCCATATGCTTACCTTTTCAGATTTTCAGCTTTCAAGTTGGGTTTTCAATCGAAGGACCTAATTGAAGGCATCCAAATCCTTTTATACAGTCTACTATTAAACACCTTTTTCCTTTTTTTCTTTTTTCTTTTTTTTTTTTTGTTTTATTTTTTGGTATGCCAGCTATATAATTCTGGGATCAATGCAAAGTATTGGCTGACACCACAATCATGATCAATCAAAGTGCCAGTCCAGGTAGCTAAAGTATCAGTACAGACCTAGAGAAGCTGAGGGGTAATTGCCTGGAGACTTAGCGGGGGTAAATATAGGTGTCTACACTGCAGACCTTTCCACTGGGGTTAGTAGAGTGACCAAGAATGACCAAGTGAGCCAGTTGTCCTGACTTCACCTTAGAGTCAATGAAAAGCATCCATGTTTAGTCTAAGATACATCCTGTGCCTACACGTACATATCAAATTAGTCAGAAAAGTGACTGTAAAGAGTCTGGTTCTCTGTGGTTTAGACCGTCATCTATGCCTGGCCAGAATAAATGCCACAAATCCTTTGTCAAAATAACTAATAGTTGAAAACCCCACATTTTTACACAGAAGACCTGTTTACTGCCAAGTTATCTATTTCATTTTGCAAGAAAGCAACGGATAGAATGGCTGCAAAGTTCTGAACTGACCTAAATTAATAAGAATTTTCTGATCCTTCCCAGTTCTTTTTCAATAATGGAGAGACTCCAAAGGTCTTTCTGTGACCCTAATTCCTGTTTCTTCATCATGTTTCAGTGCAAATATCTCTGAATACAATGATTTCTTCAATAACAGACCTCACAAGAAGAATGAATTATTGAAGATTAACTATGACACTAAAATAAGAAAGTCATTTCTGAAGAGGTGAATTTGTGGTTTCTGTGGATACCTTTTGCTGCTCCTCTAGAACCATATCTATGAGATGGAAGTTAACTGGAGACTGGTTTCCAGGCTCATTAAAATATGCATGATTCTCCACGACTAGAGTTGATTGGGAAAATGTAAAATATATTTGCAGATTCTTAAAATTCTTATATGAATGAAAAATACTATTATTCTTTTATTATTATTGAAAACAAAGAGTTAAATAATTTTGCCATTTTTCCTCTAGTGTAAAAAAGAGCTTGTTAAATAAAATGTTAAATAAATTCTTTCTGGGACTAACAGATATTTGCATGTATGTTCCATAAAAGACAAAGCAATTCTGTTATCTGAAGATTATACTAGTCTTAACCTAGTTATGGTTGAAATGAATATGAAAATACAAATATATTAAATTTTTTTTTATGATATATGTATTGTAAATAAATTGCTCAAAATGACTCCAAAGCATATCTTCTTAAATTAAATAATTTACAATTCTTTCCAGTGTTCTAAATAAAAACACGTAATTCGTATTCCATATTTACATAAATAGTCTGCATAATTGTTCTTTTAGCATGGTTATTGCATTGGTTGATTTGACTAATATTAAATATGTATGAATTTCCTGCTATTCCCTAGGGCTCACAGAAACAAGATGAATCTCAAGAGACTGGTTTAAAGTTTAGATTTAAAGAAGAAAAGCCTTACAGATCCAAGCATCTTTGAATCTTCTTTCATTGATGAAGTCTAATTTTCACCTCAAGTAAATATTTAATAAATAATTATTACTTGAAGATTTACAAGCAGTGCCAAGATTAAGTAAATTATTTGTGTGTCTTTTTTCAAGATTTTAGACAGTTCTACATACAACCAACGAAAGTAGGACATGATTGATCTTAAGCATATTGACTTTTTGCAACACTTTTCACACTGATGAATTAAAATTCTTCAATCCAGCTGACCAACTAAGTTTCTATATTAGTCTTGGAAAATGCAATTCTTATTACACTGTCCTCCATAAATTGCTTCTACCTTACTAGCTGCAGATAACAACTTATAATGACTATGAATAATAACATTGTAAATATAATAAAATTTAAATAACATTAGCAATATTTTGCTCATGCTGATAAGGTGTTGATCATTTTTTATGCATGAAAAAATCTTGTGAGCTGCAATACAGGCATTGTCATCAATGGACTTGACATTGCCACTGTTGCAAACAGTGAGTTTACACAGGAGACAATAGGTTTGCAAAGTATTGCATCCTGTTAAAAGAAAAATGCATTCTTTTAAGTTTAATCTCTTCAGCATATAGTATATATGTCTGATTATACTGATCATGCATTCTTAAGGGTGCCTTAATGTACTCTTAAATCCTGTACATAGAATCATGGAGTCATGGTATGGTTTGGTTTGGAAGGGACCTTAAAGATCATCTAGGTTGTTCTAAAATGCTTCTGAAACCAGTTCCTACGCAGATAAAGGTGAACTCTTCAAAAGCACCTATGCCGTATAAGGAAAAAAAACACTATAATAAACAAAGAATTATCTGATGTCTTGGTCAAAGTATAGAAACAGGATGTTTTGAAGCCATCCCTTTTGGGTTGGTTAGATATACGTGCATGAATATATATATATATATATGTGTGTGTGTGTGTGTGTGTGTGTGTGTACACCCACACATATATGTATATAACCACCTGTTTCTATACTTATGCCTGTCAGCTAACTTTGCTCCAAACCTTGCACATTTGCAAATGAAATGGATTTCATTGTACATAAAATCCACAGCACAGCTCTAGTAAGTGGCACCTCTATTGACCCCACTAAAGTTTAGAGTGTGACACACAGGTGTAGAGAAATGCTTTAATACCAGTAATAACCATTATATTTTCCTGAATCTGTAGATTATCAGCAGATACTGGATCTTTTCCAGTCTAAACAGAAGCCAAAGTTTATTCATATGATGGTTAGAAAAAAAATAAAAATAAAATTTGAGGTGACTTCAATGTGAGCCAAGTAGTGTAATGAACCTATAAAATGCTTAGTGAGATGCAGTCAGGCTTGCAGATGTGTTTACAAAAAGGAATGCTCTAGTTTCATATTTATTATGAGCTTTCTCTGATTTAAGACTACTGTATATTGAAACTGAGTAAACAGATCTTTATTTACATAAACGTGACCATATCAAAGCAAAACTGAACTGAAAAAAATTCTTTCAAAAAAGTATTATCTTCAGTAAGCTTTCTGTAATTAGGGAATAAAGAAACCTCATTGAACTCAAGAAATTCTTCAGAAAGGCTATTAGAAAAAAATCAATACCCTTAAAAATAGTAATGCAAAGATGGGATTCTAAAATGATGTTCGTTGGATTCTGACTGCATGAAACCATCAAAGTGCAGCACTCCAGTAACATTTTAATAACACATTCAGGTGGTAATATAATAGATAGGCAGCTTTTTGCATTATAGTCCAAATGTCCTGATGCATAATTCTAGTATATGAGAAAAGAATTCTTATAAGTAACCTTCCATAAGCAGGTCTGTGCCTCTCCAATAGCTGAAATACAGAATGTTGATGAGACTCCCCTTTTATCAAAACAAAGGAAGCATAATTGCATTGTAAACACCAAAGCAGTGATAGAGCAGGATTCTATTTTCATTTTCAAAAGTGCAAAGGACTAAACCAAATACAAAGTAAAGGGTATTTGGATCCTTAAAAAAGTAATTCTGTTCTCAAAATGTTAGTAGAAGAGTAATGACTTCAGCAGTGAGTAGGCCCAGACCAAATGGATTTTGTCAACAAGATACTAAGCATTTTCTTAGTATCAGTTTGTGCAAATGCATGTCCTAGACACATGACTCTTAAGTGAGTGTTTTCCTGGCTAATTATATAAAAGAATGACTCATTCTTTGCTTCCTTGAATGGCCAGAACATGAAATGATTAATTTAAGGAAAGTATTCCTACTGTTAACCCAGTTACTTTTCATAGTAACAAATAATCATCATCAAGGGAAATTATTTTAGAACATACTTCGTACTGTTTATGCCATACCAATACAAATGGTAGGAAAATGTTGTATATCTGTACTGTTGCTCCTTTGGGAATATGGTAATGGTAGGAGAAACTGGCCAGTTCTAGCCAAGATAAAATCTGTTCAGTTCCCCATGTTTAGTTCCCATATGTTCTGGTCCTCAGGAGATGAGTTTTTCCATTATTTAATGGGACTTCTACCCCCTCCCTTGGGAGACCATAATGTAGCCCAATAAATCACACCATTAAGTCAGATCTTCTAAATTTTCTTTTTATACACATGTATACATCATTCCTTTCACATAGTTAGATCTCCAGAAATTATGGCCAAAAGAGTGAACAGATAAGATAATGCTGTACTTTTATGAGCAAAGCAGCAAGAAAAGACATAGAACGTTGTTTTTTTTTTCCCAGCATTAGTACTATAGAGTAACTGAGACATACTATTTTCAGCATTTTAGTCTTCCAGAGTGCAAAATGGTAACTTGCAAGAAGCATCCTCACCATGTGAAATACGAGCATAAACTCCGCGTACGGTAGAAGCACCTCCTTATACTCCAATTTCAAAAACAGATCAAAGAAGATGCCAAGATAAAGAGTTTTAAATTTATGTCAGACCTCTAAGCAGTTAATATGTATTGTTCTTTAGCTCAAAGGGGAGCCCAGTGTTCCCAGTTATCTTACTCCAGCCAAAAACACTTACTCTAGCTGAGAGCTACTGTGCACTGATGTGTGCAAACCAAGAGGCAGGAGCCACAGGCCAACAAATGACATACACTGTCCAGGAGCATCTCTCCCTTCCCCTGCTGAGCAAAGGTCTAGGGCTTAGGGCCTGCAATTATTTACTGCTAGTGCAGTTGAAATAAAGAGGACCAGAGGCCTGACTGGCTGTTGGGATTATTTTTTCTCTTGCTCTGTTGAAAACTGCATGGTCTAATTTTATGATAGTCAAGTGTTATTATTTTCTTATTTGTTAGTTTTGCTTACATTATAATGTAATGTGTGAACCCAGCACTTTCCAGTGGAGAAGAGACAAGAATTAGAGACTGTCAGCATTTTAAAACCTTTTGAATAGCCAAGAGCACTAATCACAGTACAAATCAGGGGGCAGGTGCCCCAAGCATCTTTGAAAAAAAAGTACATGAAAATCAAGCCTTCTACCACTAAAGAAAAAATCAGTCACACTCAAATGCATTCACTAAAGACACAGATGAACTTTTCATCTCATATTAATGCTTGAAGATTTCAAGGGGATGGCGGCTGTACACTGGCTGGGTTTTTCATGCTTTGTTGTGAGTTTTTTTTAACACTTGTACATCATCAGATTTGAAGCTCCTGTATGTACATTGACATTTTTCTCCTGACTTCCCTAGAGTTGTGACAATTTATGTTAATTGAGGATCTGACCCATCTCTCCCTTCTGAATGGGAATTTTTCTATACAAACCTCTGTTCTACACTGCAAGATCTTTGAGAATATTTACTTTATTTCAAGGTGATTCCTGAATTATAAATACACAAAGAAAACATAATCAAATGAATACTACATGCAGCTTTATTGAATATACAGTAGCTTCACTTGATTTCCTTTTCATATTTGTATCAAGCTGGATATCTATTCTAGACAGACTATCATTTGAAACAAGAGACATACCAAATGAGTAAATGAGGTTATATTACTAATTAGCATACTGTCTCCTACTACCTCCAGTAAGCTACTAAAATGTGACTTCCATTTTATCACATAGATGAAACAGTTATCTTTCAGGGTTTGAAATTTCTGTGATCTTTATGCTTAATAAGCTCAGTAAAAGGCATTCAAATTACATCACTTTTGTCTTGGAAGTTAAATTGGGAAATATTGCATTCTCTGAGATGATAAACTCTGTAGAAGATAAATTATCATGAGAAATAGTTTTAATTGATTTACCATAATAAAAGTTATGTGACTTTGAAGTGCAAATGACACATTAAAATGAAGCTACAGCATGTTGATAATACAGTGGCTTCTTTGTTAATGGAATTACTGACACTGCAGATGCTTGCTGAAGAGTTGTCCTCTACTGTTAAGTGAGAAACACTGATGGAAATTGAAGATATACTATATTTAAATCCAAGCCCAACTCTCCTTCAGTGAGCTTTACACTGATCTCAACAAATGTAATTTCAACAACTGCACAAGCAACATAAGAAAAGCTTGAACCTGCAATTTCAGTTTGGTTTGCAATATGTTTATCCTAACTTTATTACTGTAACTGCACTGAAGCCCCAGGAAAAATATTACTCCTTTCCTCAATTTCTCTGTTTTGCAAAATGGAGCTAATAGAATCACTTTCCTGTTCAGAGATGCTGGCCAACAGCTAAACAAAATGTGTCAACTGCAGAGATAGCTAGGGTTCAAAACAAGGGAAAATACACACAGGTCCCATAAACATTCTCCTTTAACCTTTGCAAGGGTAAAGATGAAGACTTAGAAACATATAAAGCCAGCAGCATAAATCAAAACAACTTTGTTTTATCTCATTGTTTTCTCACATCACTTTGTGATTTTTGACTAGATCATAGACTCATAGAAAGGCTTGGGTTGGAAGGGACCAGTGATTATCCAATGATTCTTCTCCCTTTATCCAGATCTTTATCTTATCTTTCTTTTGATTTTACAGTCCTTTTTTTCCCACTCAAAGGATTTCACTTTTCCTGCAGTTCCTTTTTACCTGTTAACCTTTCAATTTTTGTTTTCTTCCCTTGACAAATGTCTTTCCTGCTTTTCTTTCGCACAACAGTATAAATTTTCCATCTTTCCTCTGACCTTTTCTCAGATGCTGCTGTATGTCTCACCCAGACTTATCCTTCACCCAGTCCTACATTCATATTCTTTTTTTTTTGGACACACAGTTCTCTTCCTTATGAGATTTCTTTTCATTTGTCTCTTCTTTTTTTCTCCTTATTCTTTCTGAATTCTACATTCAGGAATACAGTAAAAGAAATTTTCATATCTCATCATCCTGTTAATTTGAAGCAAAAAGGATCCAATAACTACCCAAACCATTTTGAATATATGGATCCTAGAATCTGTAAGCACTCTAAGTGCGTGTAGTAGGTAAACCATCAGGTGCCCACTAAGATTAATTAAATTTATTGTCAAATTTAAACTCATCTTAACTCCACTGTCCCTTTTTCCCAGATTCAGCTTCACCCCTGATTCACCTGTCTCCTCCCCCGGAGCCACAGAGGAGAGGGAGAATGAGGGTCAGTCAGTCCCTAACAATTCCTCTCTGTCTTCTCATATTTTTCTCCTACTCCAGCGTGGGTTCTCTCCCACGGCAGAAAGTCACTCTCAAACTGCTGCAATGTGGATCCTTCCCACAGCCGGCAGTCCTTCAAGAACGGATGACTCCAGTATGGGTCCCCACAGGCCACCAATCATGCTAGAATACCTGTTCTGCCTGTCTTCCTTGCTGCAGACCACAGCTCCTGCTCCAGCATGAACTTCTTTCTGGGCATATCCACCTGCTTCAGCATGGATATTTGCTCCACTGTGGTCCTCCATGGGCTGCAGGGGCACAGCTGCCTCACCATGGTCTCTACCAGGGGGTGCAGGTGAACCTCAGCTCAGGTGCCTGGAGCACCTCCTCCCCCTCCTTCTCCACTGACCTGTGTGTCTGAAGGGCTGTTCCTTTCTTTCACATATTCCCACTCCTCTCTCACAACTTTCCAGATGTTATCACAGAGGCACCACCAGCATCACTTTTTGGCTGTTATGGGCAATGGCAAGTCCATTCTGGAGCTGTGCCCAACCTGGAGGCAGCTCCTGGTCTATTTTTACAGAATACAAACCTCTATACCCCTTTCCCCACTGCCAAAATCTTTCCACATAAATTGAATGCAAAAATACATTCTTGCTTAAAAGAGGTTGTTTGGGATTTTTAAATTTGGTTATCTGTTCTTTTGAAAAATAATAAAATGTAGTGTTTAGTGTACGGTTTCACATACCTAAACTAATAATGTTAAGTACATTACTTAAACTTTTCATACTAGGTAATGGACAAATACAGTGAAAACTGCAGGGGTAATAATTAGTATCCAGATCTTGTGCATTTATTTGCCAGTTTGCAACATTCATATATTCCGCAGCCTTTCAACTTGGAAAGCTTCTATCCATTTTTTTAGTAGCTGTTTAAACAAAAATAGATGTTTATCTCTTTAAAATTTTGCCAGGAAACTGTCACTTTCCCATTTACTTGTGCTATGTTGTGACAGAATGTGTCAGCTTCTTGCACAAATGAAAAGAGATATAGATCTGTATTTACTTTAGCTGAAAAATAAGTAGTCATCAATTCTGAGAAAAGTGTTTTCCCATCTGAAAAGATGGATAAATAAGAGAGGTTTTGTGAGGTAACTATTTACCAATGCTTAAAAGGTAGTTGAGAGGCAAATATTCCAGTTCAGTTCATCAGTAACCATCCCTGTGAAAACTAATAGACCCATAACATGGAAAATTAGATACCTGTAGCAGTTATCAAGGGAGTTACTGTTCTTATTCAAGCCTTTGATGTCCAAAAGTATCAACCATAATAAAAACAGGTAGATGAACCAATTTAAAACTTGGTCTTTGGTCTCATGTTTGACCAAAGAAAGGTAATGCCAGATGGAAAATCCTCATCCTAGATTGGATGCAAATGCTCAAAAATATGGCACTAAGGAGTGACAATTAAGTAGAACTGGTATGCTACTTGAGGATATTCTTAGAGATATTTTTACAGGAAGGAAAAAAATAGGCGATGAGAGTAATGCATAATATCTGTAACTTTCTCCTCTTGAAAATTCTTTAGTCTTTATCAGTCTCACAGAACCCAAGTTTCTACTGTCCAAAATTGAAGTGCAAGTTGAAATTAAAAAATGTTTTTCAAGATATTAATTGAAAACAGCCACTACAAAAAATCAGAGTATGGAACAGCAGAATCTTTTAATTTATTAAATTCCAACTCAAAAATTCCATGCATCATGAATTCATGAAAACAAAAGAACTGGCCATGAAACACAAAGGGCATGTCCTAAACAGATATCAAAACAAAATTGCAGGTCACTGAAATCCTGGAAAAATACCCACAAAATTTAAAGAACCGAGGTTTCAGCCTGGAGGTTAAATTGGTAAGATAATTTCTGATGCAGCACAAAGATATGTACTTCTATATAAGAAGGAATGAAATGCTTGATGTCTTTCTTATATTCTGATATTGAGATGCTCAAAAACTCGACTCAAGGTAAGGGTGGACCATCACAGAGTAGAATGGAATTGTGAGAATCTTGCCCTTCCTTGTCCAGCTGGCGATGCTGTGCCTGATGCTCCCCAGGACAGGGACGGCCCTCCTGGCTACCAGGGCACTGTGAACTCATGTTCAGCTTATCATGGATCGGGACCCTCAGATGCATTTCTACAGGGCTGCTCATCATCCTCTTTTCCTCCAGTTTGAAGGTATAACCAGGATTACTCTACCCCGGGTAGAGAATATGGATGTAGTCTTGTTAAACTTTGTATGGTTGGGGATTGCCTAGGTGCATGACTTATTATATGTTAGAATGTTCTGAGGAAGGGATTATTTTTCACTGGAGAACAGGGTTCTGTTCTCAGAAAAACAGTGAAAAACTCTCTTTATGAGAATAAAGATAACAAAATCATAATCTGCAGATATCTAGCATTTGGCGACTACGTCCCTGTTTCTTCTATGATCAAATATAAGTTTTATAGCAAGTCTGTTAGGGTAAATTCTATAAAAATCTCTTTGAATAGTTACTTTCACCCTTAAGAGTAAGCAGGAAAGTAACTTCACTGTGTTTACATGAATAATTACCAGCTGGTTTGATGGTGAACTGGATCTTCCTTATTTTTATACATTTTTATGTATCACATGGTTACAAATTGGAGATCAGGGAAATAAATCCTATATATATATATATATATATATATATATATATGAATATATATGTGAGGATGACTGTGTGGGTGCATGTGCTTTCATAATTCAAACTCCTTTCTCTATTTCATCAGAACATGAGAAAGAATAAAAGCACAAATGGGAAAGAAAAAAGCGCTGTATCAAGCTTTGATTAATTCATTTTAATAGTGTAGGAATAATATTTCTGAAGTAAATCACTGCAAAGTGTGATTTGGGTAGAGGTCATACGCGTACCTAAAAAACAATGTAAAGTCAAGGTCATTATATATGAAATTTCTCAAAAATAAACACTTGGGCTTTAGGATATTTATTCACTGACCCTGAAATGTCAGCTTGACACTGATACTAATGTAGCACACTTGTCTCTGGAGTTTTTCCCACTATGCAAAGGTGCTGCTTACTGTGAGAATCTTTCTGAGGTGCTCCAAGTGCATTCTAGAAACCATCTGCATATGTTATTTTATTGCTAGGTCTCATAAATCAATATTATGTAGAAACATCTATAATTTCATATTGTATTAGAAATAGGATAGCCACAGAGCTGCTCATTTGAGGTTCTAATGACACTAGTGGTACAGTACTTACATTTTAAACATTTTATTGAACAGTTTGAGGTTATTTGGTTTATAAAACTCCCAGACTGTTTCCTCAAAAAGCCCTGGGGCTCTGATCTAGTAACGTTCAGGCTGATGAAGGCAGGGGAGGAGTTCTAGTTTCACTTGCTAATGGATAAATAGTAGAAAACATCAGTGGAAAATAAAGATCTGAATGCAGCTGGTGGTATATAATCAATACGGCTAATAATAAGTAATGACATTTTTAAATATGTGAACATGATTCTGCAAAATAACTTCCATTAAATGTACAAGGGCCCAACAAGGAGAAACGGGGTCCAGTAATCATAAACATGAGCACAGAAAAGCATCAGCTGACTAACAACCAATTCCTGGTTCTGGACTATGGTGTTGTTTTGTACCTGTGCACGGTGTCCACTGTCCACTGTCCAATGTGCTACTCATTTTACTGAGTATCTCAGCTGTACCATCATCCAACCCCGAGTCCAAAAAGGATATATATCAGAAATTGCAAGAACAACTCCTCTAGAAATTTCTCCCTATCTTATCCCTTTTAGGAAGTTTTGTCAAATCAGAGATATTGTAGATGGCTTATTGTCCATTTTCTTTCTGTTCACTACAACACTATATTGAAATTCTTGTCTTTGCATAGGTACCAGAGGACCACAATTCCAGATATACAGACCATTTCAAATTTCTCTCTTGTTTTATGTAGTTAAATCAACACAGCCAGAGGCCAAATGAATTTTTCCATTACCTAAGTGTCGCTGGGCAATGCCATCTGGGAAGTCCTGAGGTGTCTTTCCTCATGCTCAACTGCTGTTTCCAAGAAGATCATCTACTATCATCTACTATCCCCAAATGAAGTTAGTTTTGCTTAGTTTTGCTGATCTTCTTCTCAGATGCCTAAGCATGGTACCTAAGCAAAACTAAGTCTCTCTTTTCATAAACAATCTTCAGCATTCTGTCAGTATTGTTGTACAAGGCTCACACAAGTTCCTGCAAAGACTAGACAAAAGCCATAAATCACAATGGAAGATGCTGAAGTTTCTTTCGTGGGGTGGGGCTGCTACCGGCTAGCAGTGAATCCCTCCAGACCACAGAAACATCTCGTGTGGGTCCATCAGCTCAGCAGGCTGCTGTGTGGGTCAGGCTTGGATGAAGG
Source organism: Trochalopteron elliotii (assembly GCA_024734555.1). Classification (NCBI taxonomy): domain Eukaryota; kingdom Metazoa; phylum Chordata; class Aves; order Passeriformes; family Leiothrichidae; genus Trochalopteron; species Trochalopteron elliotii. The sequence continues at coordinate 701,681 of JANPWX010000070.1, forward strand.
AAACATGCTCTCTCTTGGGTTAATAAGGATGTTTATTTAGTGCAGCCATGTGGAAGGGGCTTTGCCAGAACCCCTTCTCAGCATGGGGGAAGCACGGTGAGAGAGTGGAGAGAGAGAGAGTGGGCGTGGTGTGTCCCCTTTTCCCCAGGGCAGCCCTGGGCAGGGAAACACTGACCCAATGGGAATGAAAGGGGGAGGGGTTACATCAGGAGGAACCACAGGGGTAGGAATGGGGGGTGGGGTGGAAGGAACATACCAAGTACAGACCAATAACAAACACAATACAAATTCAAAAACCTGAAACTCGCATCGCTACTGGAGGATACAGGATACTATTCCAGACAATTCAATTACAGAATAATTCCTGTTTCTATGGCTATTTCTAGAGTTCCTTTGCTGGCTTTCTCTCAATACCTTTGTGTTATTTCATCTGTTTCTATCACACATATATAAGCCCTGTACAATAAGTATTCAGCCCTTTGATTTCCCTCCAGAGTTCATGTGATTCCAGTGCTGCCTGGCATATGGCCTGCATCTTTGGCAACAACTCTTGTTTGAGCCAAATATTTCACAAATATCTGAATGCTCTTTTATGATTCATCTTACTTCAGAAGCTTGAACACTCACTAGCTTCACAAAAATTTATCCAGGAGAAAACCAACATTTTGAAATACTTTTATAAACCACACGGATATTATCTTTGGTGTGATTATACAGCCCAGAGATTCTCAGATACAACAAAGAGATCTGCCAGTTGGAACTGTGTGTACACCATTGTGTATTTATTTTGCACATGTCATGGTTAGGCTACTGAAAGCCAAAAAATTATAATTCTTTTCTTTTCCCAGTTTGGCCAAGACTAGATGCTTGGAAATTTTGGCAGTGGTGTGAGAAACTGATGATGGAAACAGCTATTCTAGCACAATACAGCTGTAAATTCAGAAGCTCCAGGAGCTTTTGTATAAGATCAATTATCTTGGACAATGTAAGGAACTCAGTGAAGGGCTTCCGAATAAGGAAAGGGAAAAATAATTTCTTGTAATTGACCATAAGCCTCCATGATACATTTAATGATGTAGCAGTCCTTTCCTTACTTATGTGGGGAAAAGAGCTAATATTACACCCTGGAAGCTTAGAAAATTGTCCTTTCTTGCACACACTGCTATCCCATTTCTACCCATCAAAATTTCTGCTTTCGAATATATGGACTGTTAAAAGTCTCACCTGTGCTCTCAAGATACTCATCTTCTCAAAATAGTATCATGCAATTCCTTCTGAAGCCTCTCAGACCAGACAGAAGTAACACATCCAGAAGTAGCACATCCTAGCACTTTTATTACTTTTCTGTATTCACCATACTGCATGTTCTCATGTGCTGTAGCACAAAGATTACCCCAGTACAGCCGAAAACAAGGTTGTCAACGTAGAGCTTTCCAGCACAGGCAAGTCACAAAATGGAAGCAACCTCACACTGCCAGGGGTTACAAACTCCTTGTACTTAAGCAGCAGGTTAAAGCATCAGGTTCTTGTTAATGGGACAAGTCAGCTCCTAGCGTACCTGCCATGAATTTTCCTTTACAGGTTTCATAGATCATATAGGCAGTTCAGTTCTCTAATACAGCTTCTAAAATTAAATATCTAGTGTTAAATGTTTTGAATAACTTTATGTATGTACACAGTAATTATTGCAAAGCCTAGAACATCAATAAGTTTTGTGTGGAAGAAAGTACTAAATTATGTTCTGATAATTATTTTATGTCATAGTTTCCAGATACTCTTTTCCTTGCCTAATAAACACTAGCAAGCCAGAGTTTGTTTTTCCCATTTTCCTGTGAGTAAACATACTTTTCAGAAGTGTGCATGCATTACTTGGTAGTAATGTGGATCTCAATATAAGAATGAAAAAAGAGAATGACTGTAAAAACTCAAGTATGAAACAGTCCTGTGTAAATACTTTTATCTTTGTAACACTAATCCTTTGTTTCCATTTTATAACTGTAAAAACAACATTCTAAAACTAATTCTCTCCTGTAGTGTGAATAGAAAATAGGAATTTGTTTTAGGGGACAGGTCCAAGTCTGAAAAACAATCACAAAATACACACATATTCTTAAAAAGCAAAGTTTTTTGAATATGCTGTGGTTCACGGTTTTTTTAGTTTTATCTTCAGGATACTTACTTATGGTTTTTATATCGGTGTATATTTCTACCTTTGAAATCTTATTATTTAAGAACTGTAAGGAATATGGTTCCTGAAATTTTAAAACTAAAATTTAATTTTCAAAAAAGTGCTTTTAAAGTAAACTGTGTCTGGTATCTATATACTGTCACCACTTGCCTAAATTAAATTTGCTTTAGGTATCTTTGTTTTTGATGCCTTAGTACTTCTAAAACCTTTTTAATACCTACTTTGCTATATAAAGGAAGGAATATTTATGTCATAAGAAGACCCAAAATAATCCTTCTTTTTAATCAGAGCTAGAGGGATTCCTTATCTGCATGGAAGAGTAAAGAACACCTCATCTTCTGAGGAACCTTCCTCAGTCTGAACATACCTAAATGCTGTCACAGCATCTTTCCAAGATAAAATATTGTCATAGATATTTTCATGGAATTCCGTGATACAAATATATGCTTCCATGGCTTAGTAACCCATTTTCTAGACCAGCTGTTTAGACAAGAGCCTCATCTGGGGACAGTAAGTGAGGTTCTATAATGTCTCCAGAGCTGTCAATATGAAGCATTTCACTTAAGCATTTGAAGACTCTGAACAACTTTGTTAAGTCCAGCATTGTGCATTAGAATCACTGCCATCATTCAATATTATTTTGAAGGTACTTGGCAAAATGAGGCTTCCTAAAATATCTGAAATGCGTTCCATGAACAGAGAGAAAATAAATATAAACACTGTGCTGATTATTGTAGAAATTCATGATGCATTTTCCATCTCACTGAAGTGAAGTGTCAAGATTTACAAGCAATACAGAAAACAGTATCCCAAGCATTTTTTGCACTTCAAACTAGTTTGAACTGGATAAAGAGATTTGCCATTTCACAGTTCATCCTACCTGCTATCAGAGAGTCCTGTAATGTCAGAGAACTATGTGATTTGTACCATATAGACTTGCAAACTGAAAGTTACTGTAGTGTCTTAATGGAAGATTGCATTCCCATTATTGCATTTTGTGAGAAGATATGATATTAGACAAATTTTGTGTCATTTCTTAGCAAAGTTGTGCTAACATTGGTGACATTCAGTACATTTAGTTACATTCATTTGAACTCTCCCAGCTATTTGCAGAATTTTTATAATATATCAAATGATCCATTTCATATATATATATATGAGAAAATATTTCATGAATCTAAGGATGGGAAAGGATTTGGCAAAATGACATTGTTACCTTCATCTATTCACGGGTTGATCCAGATTAAGTAGAGTTTTGTTAATCCTGTCAACAGAAATTAGCCTGTACATGTTTCAGCAGAAATTCCTAGTGGTACTACAACCAACAGGGAGGCATCAGTTAAAGGAATAATGATAAGGTGACTGCGAATCCATAAATGGACTTCTTGCATGAAACAGTCGAAGCATCAAAAGAAGTCAGCCTTTATAGCCTTTTGAATCCTTGTGATTTATTCCTCCATGGCGATTGAACAGACTTTAAAATAGGTTTTGTCCATTTAAAATAGTCTTTCTTGCCTGGCAAGTTCATTGTTGACAGCAGAATTCCTGAAGTCATCAATACAATATATATTTACTCTGTAACTGTAGGTAGCATGTTGCCAAATCCACAGTTCCTTATCTTTTAAATGACATATATCACTGCAGTACTACCAGAAGGATCTTGAATTTAAAAGATTTTCAATCTTTTAAGAAGATTGGAAAAAACGAAAGAGAACCAAATGGCTGATTATGTGCCAAAATAATGCAGAAGACCTAGTCTTTCCTATTGCCACTTGCAAGGTGTAACCATGTGACTGTAACCATATAAACATATTCTCCTACAAACATTATCCTAAGGTTATATCCCATAATGTCCTTTATATCAGTTACATTTAAAATGGTTCTCTGTAGGAAGAAATACTCTAGAATCACAGAAATTTCAAAGAAAAAATGTCTGAATGGTGTGTACTTTATACATCATTAAATGACATTACCTTTTCAATTACTGATGTGTTCACAGTAAGTGGTAAAGCTATGACTTTGAGGAAGGCCAGATTCAATGGAGATCTTCATAATAAAGGGTTAGATACAGTAGTTTGTAAATTGTAGGTGGTAAAATCCTGAGTGGCTGCTAAAACCCAAAATGTGTTTTATAGTAAGAGTTCGTGGATGAAAATAGATATTAAATAGATTGTAGGTCTCTGTTCTCACAGTTTAGCAATTTACCCACTAGGTGACAAAGTCACATTTCTTATACAGCTGCCTTGAAGAAGAATTCAAGGATCCTAGAGAACTCATTGAAATGATACCTAGAAAATTTTGACCAAAAATACTTTAAGTAAAATCTCAGATGGGATTTTCTGGGTCACAATTACCAGATAAAACCCTAAGTTCACTCAAGTCCTTTTTCTTGGATCTAGTCCTACAGTTAGACATATCAAAACATAATAAATAGGAATGAATGGAGACATTGGCTTCACTACAGCATAAAATACTGGTATTAACTTAGACTTTTACAGAGGGCCACTTATGACAAAGCATGGCAGATTCAGACCTATAAAAATTCTTAGCAGAATAATGCTTCTTATCCATAAAGAGTGCTGTAACAGTGTTACAAGCTGTAGTGCTTTTGATCATTATTGTAAAACACCACGTTAACTATTCATAAAGGCTACTGCTTGATTCACCATTCTGAAACACCAGCTTTTATGCCTCCATAACAACTCTAAGGGTTTTCCTTTTCATTAATGCAATACTGATGGCAGGTGCCAGGTTGCAGAATCCAAGGCTCATTACTCAGTCACAGAAGTAATTTTTCAATGTCTATAGGTTTTCCCACTGCTCAGCAGCTGACCTTGTCCTGTTTGGTCTTTATGTGGTGTTGATGTAATTCAGGCTTCCTAAGAAACAAGCATGAGGCACTGAGGAGTCAGACTGGAAAGCCCATATTTCTGACCAATGAATGCTCTTCACACTGCCATATCAGTTTTCTCAATGGCAATAAGAATGACAACTACAGTAACAATTTAAAAATATCATAGCAGCAGAAACCAGAACCCATGGATATATAGTTTTAAGTTAACAAAAACTGAACAGCCACTCACCTTGTCTCTGACTGCATTGTGGGCCATTTTTTAACAGCCAGGCAGTAGAAAGTTTTCCACAAAAACATTCTATGGTCTAGCTTTGTATGCATGATATGGGACAATCTGGAGTTCATACTTTCCACTTCCACCAAGATAGAAATACATGGGAAATACAGCAAGCCACACACTCTACCACAAACACACCAGGTTTCTGCATTGCATCCTTCCCAATGACTTTGGTCTTCATAACTTTTATGAGGGAGACTATGTGTATATCTTCATCTTCTGGCATGGATTTCTATTACAGAAAAGAAATAGAAGTACTAGTTCTGGCTTAGGTCTTTATTACAGAAAAAAACAAAAAATACCCAAATCTACTTCCAGAGGAAAATAGAGGATATTTTATGAGACTCTGCTCCTGTTAGAGCTATCAGACTTTCAAAAGCCTACTTTGCAAAGACTTTTCTTTTACTCATTTCCAGATCAGAAGTCCAGGCAAACTCTGAACTGCCATGAAAGAAAAGAAAAAAATAAACCAAAACTCTAGACTACTCCTGGTTTTCGTCTATTTTCCCATACTTTGGAGTATTGTCCAGCTAACAGCACTAAAAGGACTGTCACTCCTTATGAAATTAGAAATGAAACTGTAGGAAAGTGTTTTACACTGTTACCAAGTAGCAATTTTTGTAATTTCTATGAGCATGACCCAAAATGAAAATCAATACCAGATCTTACCCTTTGACTCATCCTGTAAGATGCTCACCAAAATGCTGCCTATGAATGTTGTATTAATTGGAAAAAGAAATCAATTTCTCAGCTGAGGCAAGTTTTCTATGAAGAACATTATGGAGCTGTCTATAGAACACAATAAACTGGATAGCTTCATCTGCATAGTATGTCAAAGGCACAAGTGGAACAAGACTTAATACATTTCTGAACAATATGACTACATTCAACATCTTCAGGAAAGGGACTTTACCTAAGTTTAGACAGGGTAGCCCTTTAGCGAAGGGTTACAAACCATGAAGAAACATATCAAGAATGCCCAAGGATATCAAAGGAGAAGAAATTAAAATTTGTAAAGTCTCTCTAAAAATTGTACCATGCAGTCACGAGCATATTCATTCTTTTATAAAAAGTAGACACGAGAAGGTCAAGAAAAACGCAATCAAGTTCCATAAGAACCTTAGAAGTCCACTGAAGCAGAAGGCAGCAATTGGAATGGAAAAGGAAATTATACATTAAGTGAACCATTTTTCTTTGTATGTTTTTTTACTGTAAAGTTGGTCACATATATCCACCTTTTTTATATCCACATATATCCACCTTTGTTTAACACCAAACAAAGTGTTAAAGGGTAAATAAAAGAAGATACCAGTGTGTCAAAACAGATTATATTGAACAAAACTATACCTTGATAAGCAAGTATTCACTGAGATCAAAAGCTGAAATATCAGAAGAGTTAAGAATAAAACCATCAAGCTGATCACAAAAGTATACCATTTATTTAACATGTAGTTTCAGAAATGCAACCTAAACTAATACAAGGACATCCTAAATTAATGGAGGGCTATTCTGTGACAGGGTTGAGCTAATTTAAAGAAATTAAATTAATACTTATATAGTTGATGTGACTCAACTTCTGTGTGACCAAAGCAATTTCCATGGATTAAGAAAATGTTAATGTTGTTCTATTTTTAAAATACTCTAGGATAATAAAAGGAATTAACATCAGCCTCCTTTTCTTTGGTGTCTGAAAAACTGTCAGGAACTTGTAGCAAAAGAGGAAATGAGGAGCTAAGTAAAAACAAACTAACAACCCACAAACAAACAAAAACCCCCAAACAAACAAACCAACCAAAAACCTCAACCCCAAACCAGCCCTGTTTCTCAGCCCTGGGAGACTTTAATTCCTTTAGTTCAAGCAAATTGAACTCATGTGGTTCCAGGGAAAACGAAAAAAGGAAAGGGGGGAAAAGTAAAAATATAACACATCCTAGCTGGTAAATAAAATTTTTTAAAAGTAATTTAAGGTTATTTCAGACTGAATACTATCAGAGAAATTTGAAGCCAGATTATCGGCAACTGGATGTCACTAGAGTTCTTCAGGAATTCCTATTATAATGTTCACCAATGGAAGCACATTTTTTTTCCAAAACATTTCAAGAATAGTCTTGGAAGTTCTTTTACTGAAGACAATACCACAGTGAACTACTGGTGTAAAAGATGAGAGACCCAAAGGCTGCAAACTATAAGATCAAGGTGAAGGTTCCATGATCGCTGCATTTCTGAGTCTATAAGAAAAAATTCAAGAAATCTATTGAGCAAAGAGCATTATGTTCATCACTTTACACTATTGATTGCAAGTAATTTAAAACATTGGTTTAAAGAACTGAGTTTTTTTGGCAGAAGAAGTTCAAACATCTTCCAGATTAAAAGACTCACACAAGAAATAAAAATTATCTAAATGCAAACTGTATGTTTGAATAGGGGTAGAACAAATTGATGAGCACAGGGTAAGAGAGCTTCCAGAAATTAAGATATTTTGACAACTGTAGTTAACATTTCTTGAATCTCAATTTTTTCTTCCCTGTGAATCTGCAAGAGTTCCATTCAACTGGCCTTTGCCAAAGGGACACAGATAATCTTTTTTTTAAAGGAAACTTTTTCAGGAACTGTGGAAATGGAGTATGTAGGTGTGTAATTTTGGAACTGAGAGGAGTTTAATTGTATGAATTCATTGTAATTGAACACAAATTCCAGAAATCAAGCACAATATTAATATGCAGAAAATGTAAGGATGAATAAAAAATATTTATGTATGGAAATAAAAACTGTAGAAAAGAAAATTATTTATTTTAGGTCCCTTTTAAAGTCATTCACCATCCATTCATTAAGGAAGGCACTTTCTCAAAGAGTAACCTCTTCTCACATATTTAATAAATGTCAGTTGTGGGAAAGGGTTCTACTCCAAAGGTTCCATAGATACTAGTAAAATGACAAAATAAGGATTAAATGAGAAAGCATAAGACCAGAAAGGATTGAGAGAAATAATACCTGTAGGAGGAATATATCTGAAAGGAACTCTACACAAACAATATCACTGAGAGATTCACACCCTCTAGTGAAAATACAGCAAAGTATTTTGTCCTGATCAACATTGCTCATGTCATGTCATTCTCAGACCTTAGATGATGACATAGAACAATAGCTAAATCAGAAATAAAATAGAAATATCTGTTACAGTACCACAATCATCTATATAATCATCTTAGCCTATATATAAAAAACATATATCCAGATCATTCATATGCCCATTATGTTTACATCTCTGACATCAAACAAAACCTGGGATCAGTTTATTTACAGAATAATACCATCATCCTGTTTGCATAAATGAGAAAAATAATGCTTTGGTTTGGGTTTTTTTTTTTGACATACACATGAAATACTTCATGAAGTTCAAACACAAAAGCATATTTACTTTCCAATGCCCAACATATTTTCTTTTTCACACATTCTCTTCTAATACTCTCACCAGATTTCTCTTATTAAAATATGATGATGCTACAAAGCTACAAGGTTTCTGAGCTCTTTCTCTGATTGATAGTAAAATAACATAGTCCTGGATCTGTTCCTTCTACTTACTCACATGGAATGGTAATCTATTCAGGCAGCAATTTCAATTATAACAATGAAGTCAATGAATAAGTTTTATTCCTTTGTAGAAGTCTAGCATAAACTCAGGTACTGATGAAACCCTTTCTCTCTTTCAGAATAAAAGACAAATAATTCTTATGTGAACATTTCCCTGATCTCTGAAGAATGGATATTTCTCACACAAAGTATGAATCTGATAAAGACCCTTGAATTGCAAACACTTTTTTAATTCTCTGTACTCTAATACAGTAACACTCAACATTTTGAGAAAATTGAGACTGAAATGAGAGTAGCTGCACCTGTCCTTGTTCGTATATTTACTTTATTCTCACCTGTACCTTTGTTTTATAATTTTGTAATTCATGGAAATCTGAAACATTTTCCTTGTGTTGAGGAGACAAGTTATTTGAATTTTTTTTTTTTTTTTGTCATATATCATTCCCCTTTTTTCTTATGCAGGATGCCAGTCTCTAGAGTATGGCCTATGAAGATATTTAGCTTCTTCAAGCATAAACTACAAATTTTATTCTTATGGAAAGCTCAAAACCATAATTTATTTCAAAATGTGTTACAGAAAAAAAGGTTCAAATATATATATTTTAATATGTCATTTTCCAAAGAAGCCTCTTTATTGTAGGAGTAGCATTGGGCAAATGTAATACTGGGAATTGAGCTAATCAAGTACTGCATGTCCGTAATGTTAAAATGCTCTTTTACTCTTGTTTATTGATGATGTTTGGTGAAATACAGGGTTTGGTTCAGGTTTTTTCTGACTCAGCTGAGACATTTCAGATCAAAACTATGAGCTATGCTATTTCAAGTCAGTTAGTGATAGTTTCCAGCAAATGACAGCTGAAGGGTTGTTCTCACCCATTTTCCCAAACCATCCAATTTTCCCATTAAGGAGCAGTCTGCCCATCATCCAATGTGGGAAAGTACACAAGAGAAAGGGAGAAGAGTTGGAAAATCCGTCTTCTTTATTCATTTACCTTCCAGGAAACAATGCATTTTTAAGGAACATTTCAACAGTGCCTTATGTACCATGGAAAATGAGAAGACCAAAAGGAATAAAGACCCCTCTTCCTAGATCTTGCTATATGCAGTTAATGATGGAAAGCTAACCAGTAGTATCAACAAAGTCAAAAACAGCACTTCTGTGGGTAACAAAAAAAAAAATGAAAACAAAACAACAACAACAAAAAAACCCCCCACACCTGGAGAAAAATGGTGATTCAAGTTTCCACTTGTTCCCAAGTTCCAGAAAACACGTCCCTTGAAATAGATAGAAATTAGTGAAACTCCTCTGTTCACACAGTGATCAGCTAAGAGATATTTGACTAATTTTGCAAACCTTGTTTTGGGAAGACTTACACATTTCAGTTAAGTCCTTAGACTAAATGTAAAATAAATTCATAGTAGAATACTTATTGTTCTCCAAGTTAAATTGTAAGATAATGCAGGCTGACAATGCAAGAACATGAAAAATGAGACATACTTCCCCTTTAATCACAAAACCTTCTAAACCATCCTTAAATCTTTTTCTCTTTTTCTTGGTTTTGGCTTTTTGTCCTTTATTTCATACTGCAGTTCAGGGTATTATTGTTCAACAACTTGTAATTTACACAGCAAAACAAATATTAGCAACCATGTCAGTATCCCATATCTGATATTCAAATGTTCTCACATCAGGTGAGATTATACAGCTGTGTTATTTGAATAATTAAATATATATATTTAAACAGCCCCCCAGAAAATCTGGGGGGATGAAAAGGACAGTTGTAATGTCATTGTATCAAAATAAAATGAGATCATTACCACCATATACTGTAGAAATAGAGAAGACTGAAAACTAACAGTTCAGCCATAATGATTTCATTAGGATATGTATGTGGAGAGATGAAAGGAAAAGATCACTAACAGATTGCTAGCAAAACAGAAACAATGTGAAAGCATCTGAATGTGGTATACTTAGAAAAATGAAAGTAGAAATGCTTCAGAAAATAAATAAAACCTGAATCTTTTACTCTTTTTAAGGCAGGGCACAAGCAAATGATAAAATACACATTTTGTCAATTCACCTTGGAGTCATTGATCTCCTTTGCACATTGAACCTAATGAGGCAAGTAGGAGAAAATTGTAATGGGTCTTTCATGTACTTATTGCTGGACTTGGATTATTGTGTAGAACTAAATAGTATTTTCTATCAAAATATCTTTCAAATAGTGGCAGGATTCTATTACAAATAAGATTATAAATATTATTTTATAATAATGAATTCCTGGGCTTCTTTAACTATGAATAAATATGTATTATGTCAACTATGCAAAAAAAAGAAAAACCAACCCTGTTTTAAAGTAGCTGCCAATTATTTATGAATATCATATAAGATGGATAATTTTTGAGGGGCTATGTTTTATATAGGCATGAAAATGAAACGGGACACTTTTCCATCCTCTAAGTGACTGCTTTTTATTTAATTTAGTGTTCTGCAGATCTATATAAGATATAGTTCAGCAATGGTTAAAATATCTTCGTAAGGGTTTGTGATTTTATACCATACATCTTTGTAATGCATTTGGAAATGATCAGTAATACAAGTCACATATATGCTGTGAAAGAGTCTGTATATNAAACACATTACTGAAGTTCTCTAACAGGCATTAGGAAGTGCTACCAGCAGGGATGATTCTGAGCTGCCTTCTACAGATTGTGCAACTTTTCCCCTTTTTCCACTACAGACTGTTTCTAACCAAGCAGTGTTTTCTATTGTAAATGTAGTTTTAAATAACAGAGGACAGGAATCAATCAGTGATCTACAGGCTGACATTGCTTATAGATAGCTTCTGTACCAGTTTGTTTTTGAGGAGAGTCACCCAAAACAAAACAAACAAACAAAACCCCAAGACAAAAGAAATAATAAAGCAAAACAAATGAACAAACAGAGAGCTAATTAAAAGACCCAACCAAATAGCAAGCTAAACCCAGTTACAGCAATGCACATCCATGCATATCTTTATTAGAACTATGAATGTAACTGTTCTCTGTTTGTAGACTGAGTAGGGCCAGAGCTCAAACTCAAATCGTTTCACAAAATCAATGTGTTGGGAAGCAAGAGAACTGAACACCATATGAACATAACTTATGTAGTCCTACTCTGGGAAGCTACCAAACACTTTTCCTACCATCATGCCAGAGTTCAAAACCATGTGCTCAAGTAAACAGGTTTCCTGTCTAAACCAAGTACTGTCAGTAAAAGTTTCCTTTTGTGTAGTCCCAGACCTTACTCGTCTCAGGACATATTAACTGAGGTTAATAGTTACAGCATAATATTATCTCAGGAAACTTTTTAAGGCTTTTGAGCATATATAATTGTAGCAGCATGAATATTCACATCCAGAATGCCATGGTGTACACTGGTGTATGAACACTGCTAACACTCTCAGTTCCTTTGATATTTCAGTAGCCTATTGTTTCATTTTCTTCAGTTATACTTCCCAAACTATTGCTCAGTGCCAATCAAAATTCTTCAGGAACCTTCAGCGTTAACCTTGATAGACTTTTCTTTGGAAGCAGAAAATTAGAAGGTTTCTGTTTATCAGACTCACTTTATACCCACAAGACCTAGAATATTTGATTTTTATTTTTTTTAAGCAATACAGTGGGAATGCAGCTAGTCATGCCATTGAGTGTATGCAGACTCTCTAGACTGTTTCTTTTGCACATCCTGTTTGTTCCAATCCCTTTTTTTTCCACTTACATTTTCCCTGGCCACTTTGTCATTATGTCAATTACTAACTGACGAGTGATGTGTGTGACAGAAATTTAGAAATATGTTCACTTCATTGGCTCTATTATTTTAATGTCAGAATGCAGGTATGATAAAAACAGCAGCATGAAAGCCATATTTTCGTTCCTCAAAACTGAAAAATTCAGAAGCACCTGAGAAAATTGCTTATCTTTTCGCATCTTTTTTTTATCCTACAATAGCAAAGAAAATGTCTGTGAGATATTTCTCATATGACTTTATAGTACCTGCAATTCCTTTATAATGTTATAGCTGATTAAGTGGGAAACCGACACAACAGACTTCCTATTGAAGCTTTTTATTACATTAATTGTGCTGCTTTGTCTGATTGCTCAGAACTTCTGTCATAATTTCTGTTAAAAGTAACTGGCTTCAGATTGCTCTTATTGCTGAGATAAAATCTACACTGATTAGATGACAAATGTACAGCTACATTTATAGGGGTGTGTATGTGAAAAAGCTGTAGTTCTGCAGTTAGTGGCTACTGAATTCTAACAGCTTTTATGGTCACTGGATCAGACTCTACAAGAGATGTGATCCAAAGTTATTTCAATATGTTAATAAAACTGTTATTTTAATTTGATTTTTTAATCAAATACATTGTCCTTTCAATCTGGCAGGACTTTGAGGAATCGGGGTGCATAAAATAAAGAAGTCTAGTTTTCTCCATGTAGATGAAGTGTCAAAGGAGGAAAGTAAAAATGTTCTGCTATTATCTGCTTAACAAGGGCAACGAAATAAATGAAAATGAGGACATTTGCTTCAGTACATAGCAACAACTTGGATAACATCATACATAGAACAGGGAGCCTGTACTTTGGCCAGTAGTAGATGTTGAGGCTTGGGCACCATGCCTGAAATGCTATTATTAGATTGGAAAAACAGAATTACTCAATATGTTACAATCTTGTCTTCATTTTGCTACATGAACATATATTACATGGTGATGTGAAACGGCTCTGATACAGTTCAAAGTAGTCTTGATTATCAAAGACAAACACAAATTGTAAGGTCTGGGCAGAAGTGGCAGTACCTTAAGAAAACCAGTAAGGGCTTACAAAGTATTTGAGCTCAGAATCCAAATAATCAAGTAACATTTATGTACTTCACAAAGCAAAAAATATACATGTGCATTGATGTTAGAGTTTCAGTTTTATCATATTAATAAGCAGTGGACAAAATCTTCTTCAGCAGGGAATGAAGAAATCAAGGAAAGTATTTGGAAATGGAAAGACTGGATTAAAATGAATTTAAATATTAAGGTTAAGTCAGTAAAGGAATATTATTGTATAAGCTAATATTTGTATACAGTTTAGGATGCATCCGTGTGTTTCTGTTGTAAGTTAGGATGCTAAGAATAAAACCTGGGTGTGGCCACCACTTTGTCCTTTCTGACTAAGAAAGCCAGACTTATTGTCATTTGCTAGATCTCACTGATTTGGTGTCCAGACATACTCCTACCTGTTTTATATAAACAAACAGCAGCAGTAACTGAGTCTGTTGTTCTTTCTTAGAATCAGAATATGATAGCCCATGTTCAGATTTTCTCCACTGGATTACTGTAATGGTCTTCATTATCAGCTCAATATCTATTTAGAAGAAAAATAAAAGTGAGTTCTGTTACATTTTAGATAATATTTTTTAATGATGTATGAAGAAATAATTTTACAAATTCAATGTCTGTCTCCTCTTTCCAGGAGGATTCTAGAGTACTGCTTCTGACTTGAGGGTCAAAATGGCTTTGGGCAATGCACTCAGGAGAAGGTATTTTCCCAAGCCTACCAGTCCTTCCAATTAATGAGAAGACAATTCAAAATTCTATGAGGGAGCAAAAAGAATGCTGGTGCCCAATTTTCCATAATGTTCCTGTAGCTCTCTTGCTTCTTTTTAAAGAATAATGTTACCCTTATCAGATTTTTACAAAGCCAATCATGAACAGATGCATGCAGAGAGTTGAGGTTTGTTGAGGAAGAGGCTTCATTTGGCGAGCTTAAAGGCCTGTCACTTTTCATTGCCAATAAATGAACTTTTGCTGACTGGTTGCTATATTTTGGCAAAAATTTGTTGCTCTTTTTTTTCTCTGTGCTCAGGGATTATTATTTTTTTCATTATTAATTGGTGGGCTGGTATCTTATATGGGTTTTTAAGGAACATTTCTGTGCTGTAAATATAGAAATGTTATCTGCTCATTCACAATGCTCTGAGAGAGTGCTCATATCAGACTGAAGGGTAGAGGATTCATACATGTGAACTGCAACTAAAAGAGATCATTAAATTAAAGAGTCCCTTGGCCATGATATAACATTCCAAGTCACTTCCATGCTGTTCCCATAATTCTTAGGTATATTAATTGTGAGGGAGGTGCTCCCTGTAGGCTATTGAAACTTCAAATTTAGGACCTTAGTCAGGCAAATGTCTTACAGGTCTTTAAGGGAATTTTCCCAGTTTTCTAACAAAGGTTCTCCCTCATGTATGCAACAAATGCAGAAATATTTCTAAATTATCATGTATGCATAGTGAGATGAGATATCTGATCTCTCAATATATCACTGCAGTTCTGCTGACATTACATATGGCAATATCCAATTTAATTTTATTAGTCAATAGATGTTTTTCACTGACATTGGAGATTAGAGTTTCTTCCAAAAGTAGAAATGATTCTTATGACCTTAGACTTTGACTCTAGTCAGTCACCAAAGCTAAGTTAATCCTTTACTGAGCTGAGTTGATTATTAATATATTTGACATTTTCATTAATTTATTGGCACCTCCAGCAATTAAAGAAGGAGGTAAACATTGTACTATAACCAGCAGTGGTTACAATTTCACACATACAAATAGAATAAACCCTGGAAGAGGTTTGTTTATGGATTCTTGACTCAGAAAACATATTAAGGACAATAAAGGAAAAACAGGGGGGAAAAAGATGAAAGTAAGAGAAAATAATATTGCAAGGATGTAAGTCACCATCTTAATTGTATTAGGCCAGTTTTGCTCTCCTGATGCTCACCAGTCACTCACACTCCAGAGAGGTTCTCTGGTTTGACCTTCAATATGACTGATTCAAATCACAGAGCTTTTATTTTTTGTCTTTTTTCTTTGTTATTGTTTTTAGCACCTAAGTCTGACATTAATTCTGGACATTTCTACTACCCACAACAACTCTGAACCTTGCTAAAATCTAGATTCCTAATTCTGTGGGACACAAGACAATTTATACAATATATAATTTTTATAAATTATAATTATAATTAAATAATAGCAATTTAAACTATAGAAACATAAATTATAGCAATTTACAGACATTTCAAAATGGTACTCTAATTTAAAATCCCAGAAGAATGAGTATGGAAAGATGGAAATGGATCATAAGCTCTGTATCCTGTTTTTTCCTTTTTTTCTTGATGAGTGCTTTCTACAACTGCAGGTATAGAGAAATGGAAAGAAAACAATGTAAAGTAAAATAAAAAGAAAATCTAGGCTCTCATATCTATCACATTTTGATAGGCATAGCATTAGACTTTGTTTTCCCTTCCATTCCACTATCCCACCCCCCCAAGAAAATAGTTTAGCAAAAAAAAAAAATACACTAGGTTATTTTTATTTCACATAGACTGACACTTCAGTGATGTAATTACAAAAATATGCATTTCAAAATTACCTGGCTAACAGAGTAGATATACCCTTATACAGCGAAGCTCAAATGTACACACAAATGTGTATATTCATTGTCATTCATTACTTGGACAATTATGTGAAATCCTATAAGGTTTGGGTCTTTTTATTTTTTTAACACTCGTAGAAATGTGTGATTTTTGTAAAAGTAGCAAAGTAAAAGGTCAGAATGATACATGCACACACACATTCATAAATCCATATGCACACATATCTATGTGTGATATCAATCATAATTGTTCTGAATCTGAATTTCAGACATTTTGTCTTTTGAGGACTGCAAGGTTTTTTGATAGCGGTAATTTTTTGTTATGTGTCTTAAAAATACATCTAAAGGTATTTTTGTTAGGGGTTTTAACTTCAAAGTCTGAACAAAATATTTGTTTAAGTTTTGTGATCTTTTCATCACTCTTTTTTCACTTCTCTGTATATGATTTGGCAATGTAAAAATATAATGACCTTACAGTCTAAGTGACATTTCCGAGCAGTGAAACTAGAGATTTCATGGGATGACTAAGTTCAAGATTCCATCTCCTTGAAATTTGTTTCCAGGATGTTAACTGCAAAGCAAGTTATATATAGCAGTAAATGCATGCTTAATTTGTGCAGAAATCATGGTGTGATGAATACAATTAAGAGCCTCGGAGGGAATAATTATATTACTGCATAAAGCTGGTGGATCTCAAATTGCTTGGTGCCTGGACTTTAAATTGGCCTGCGTTCCTGTTGTGAAAGTCATTCATAGTAGTAACAAAACTGCAGTCAGAAATAGGGTAGTTTCAAAGTCATGTAAGTATATTTACTCATCTGCTGCAAATGACAGAGCCTACAAAATGGAAGCAGCATTTAGAAGCAAATGAATGAAAATTTAATTCTATTAAAAATATAAACAATGTACATTGAAATATTATTTTATGAACAACAAATCTTATAGAAATTATAAAATCTTAATGGTTGCATTTTCTCTCATATTTACACAAGCAACATGTTGTAGTTCTTACCTGGTCTTTCCAGCCTACCATAGGTACTTCCAAGAGGCCTTAATGAAGATCTATAATTGAATTAAGAGCCACAAACATTGTAAAAGTATAAAATTTAACTAGTAGGCAATTACTTCATATAGACCAGTGAGATTCCTCACCTAAGGTGTGTGTGGTAACCAAGGTCAAGAGCTGTGGGACTGGATTCTATCATCTTAACAGCCAAACACAATTCAATGGGCTAACATAGGGTTGCACAACCCAAGAATTATTAATAATAAAGGAAATTTTGTAGCACATCTTGTTCTTCAACTTGGAGGTTTTTCCTGTATTGAACATCTAGCAATGGTTTTACAAGAGCTCTATGACTTAAACCAGCAATTTTTGAGCACAGGATACACAAGCTGCTGCAGCCCACTTAAGGTTTGAGGTTTTTAAAATTGCACAGCTTCTTTCACAGCATTTGGGAACCATTTTCTTATTCTTCTACTTGGTTTTATGCTTCTCAAACACACTACTGGAAATATGAAATTGTGTATGTTGCACTAGAAAAAAAAAGGAGCAAACAAATAGTGACTGGTTCTAAGGTCAATGGCTGAAAAATATTACCCAAGGGAGAAAAAAAAAAATTACTGAGACCTGAAATTCTGACTATGAGGTGAAAATAAAAGCTATGAGCATTATTCCTGAGCTGTGGTAAATTTTCTTATCCCTGGTCAGTATTTCACAAAATTCTTACTTGAAAACTAGATATCATTTATTCTTGATACATTTCTTCTCATTTGAAAAAAAAATATATGTTGTACTGTTTGCTTTATCAGACAAGCTCTTTATTTGAAAAGATTAATGCATAAATTTAAAAATTATTACTTTTTAGATAATGAAATAGAATGCAGGTGTTAGTAGTCTAGACATAAAACTGGAGTCATAAAAGATATAACTCCAGGTTTGTGTGCCCAAGACATCATGGTAATGCTGGTGATCCCATAATGACAGTGATAATAGTGCATGGCTCAGCTATACCGGAATTTCATTATGGTGCCCATTGCCACAATTCTGCTTCCCACATAAAATCAATAGTGAATGAAAACTTAGTTAAGGACTTCATGTAACAACTTTCTCTATCAGGTCAAAATTGTGGCTTGTTAGGATTTCATGTTTCTGAAAAAGTTTTATTCAAAGTGTGTGCTATGGTAATGGAAAGCCTGTGCCAATTTGCTTGATCTGGTCTTTTAACAGACTGGAAAGTGTCAAATATACAGGCACCCCATCTGCTTGTTATTTTTGTTGGAGAAGATGGACAATGCAATGTAACATCCATCTTTATTATGCTCAAAATTCCCTTTCTTCTCTTCCTACACCAGTGGAAAAAAATCTTCAAGCTACAGTCCTTGAAAAAACACACATCAAAATTACCTTGTGCAGCATTCATTTAATCTGTTTTAGTCAACACCATTGATAAAGCTTGGATCCAATATGGGACTGCTAGGCAAAAAAATATCTCCAGATGACCTGTAGAAGATGCGTTAACATCACAAGTAAAACCATGCTTGCAAGTAAGTCAAATAAAATCAAGTATGTGATAAATACACATTAGCTGCCTTATTTATTTCAAGATTCCTATCAACCACTCTTGCTAACTCAAACTGAGAACAAGGGCTGCTTTAAAGTATAGAGGATGTTCTTCTACATTCCTTTTCTTTTAAAAAATTTCAGCTACAAAATAAATACCTTCTAATGATAATTTTGCAATAAGAGTATCTGCTGGTGAAATGTTTTAATAAACATTCTCTGTATCTCAGTGTAGAATAGTTCTTTCCTTCATTTCTGAAAGGTATTCACAGTGCCCAGATGTTAAGCTGTAGAAATTTCTTTTTCAACAGTAGCATCTGGCTTATTGGCAGGCTCTGCTTGCTCTTTTGTTGGCTTCACTGCAGTTGTCTTTAGGCTGTGAAATGATTAGGATACTGATGTGATGTCTTATTCACTAGAATCCCATTGCTTTTAGCTAGCTCATGGTTTCTGTTCTGTAACACTTCCAAAAAAATCTAAATAACAACAAAGTTTCTCCCAAAGATATCTCTATGAGCTGAAAGCAAGGGGGAAAGAAACCAAAATGATTTCTCCAAGGATAAGGCAGAATTAATGCTTTGCAGAACAATTTGGGAAAGGGATAACAGAAAAAAGTAGCAAACAGATATATTTTATTACTCTAATATGATTCAGATTTCCAGTTTAATGGATATCTTCTTGAAGAAATTGTTGATAAAATGCTTTATTTTCTCCTGTAAAAAGATTGACTTTAATACAAGATGAAAGTTGGGGTCTTCCTTCTGTATGAGGTACCATATAAACATAATAGAAAGCATATCTATTTCTAGAGCTCCATGCTCTCTTGAGGAGAGAAGCAAGCATGGACAAATATTTATTAGCTACATTTTAAAGTAAATTGCCAGCTGCGTGGACTCTCAGATATGTACTGAGGCTTTGACCCAGCCTTCTTTCTGTATATGCAGTCTTTCTCTTATGGTCATATGCCTCTTTGAGACTGAACTTCAGTACAAAGTCTTTAAATGACTGGTTGGTTATCTAACGATTGTAAGAAAACCATTTTGTTATTCAATTTATGAGTAGATATTATGCCATACAGTTTCAAAAATGTTATTAGAATAGTTACAGAGCAATGAGGTAGAGGGTTTTTAGTGGGGTAAGAGGAGTTTTGATCCTAGAAGTGTTATATATAGTCTTTTTGAGATTGTCTTTAAGAACTTTTTGCCTAGGTTCTGGTCAACCTATGAACATTTCATTCAGTTATGTTGGTATTGGATATAAAATTCTGCTATATGGAAACCAGTCTTTGATTTCTTACTTACAAATATGCATACAAACTGCATGTTTAGCTATCAATACTGTCCCATTTTGAACTCTCATAAACTTAATCTAAGTTTTTTAATCTGAGCTTGAAAATTCTATAATTTCCAGACTGCATTTTGGATCCAAATAGCCATCTGGCCATATCTCTGTCCTATAATGAAAGAAAAGATTGAGCCAATATAAGTAAAGCAGATGGTAAAAGGTGCCTGCTGATCGAACAGGAGCAGTGGGACTCAACATGGATAGGTCAGCCTATCTGCTATAGATAATCTCAATTATCATTGCTCATATCTACTGCTTTTGTTACTCTCTGTCATTTATGTGACACATACATACCTATATATATATAGTCATTGATATTGTATATTACAGCTTTCTTTGAAGCCCTTACATAATACAGTTGAGCTGTTGAAATATTTGGTTTATATATTTGTGTAGAGTTTATATACATCACCCTCCTACTTAAGAAATTAATGTCATTGGAGTTATTTTGCTTTAAATTAAACATGCATCCTTTTGAAAAGATACAAGTGCATTAGTTGATATATATACAATTTGTCTTCTAATTTATGGAAGTATAATGATATTGCAATATTGTTGTAAAGTTAATCAAGACTTTAATGGGACAACTATGTTACTACTGAGTGGTTATTTTTTTTCTTTTACTATAATGCATGCCTTCAACAAGCTGATTATGCAGTGGAGCAATGAATTCTCTAATTAGAAAGTTATTACTACATCTATAATGGGTAAGAATTCTAGCTTTGCAACTTGCATTTTTAAGATGCTTTCATATAGAAAATAAAAATAAAAAAAATTTTAAAATATGCATCAATACTTACAGCAGGATGTTTAATCTATAGGCACTTGGTCTGGTTTATTTTCCATTCTTTTTGATCTGATGATGCATACAACCATGTATGCAAAGTAAACACAAAATGACTTCACTTAATAACTCTGTGATTTGATAATTTCTCAAACTTGTTTTGCATAGATTTGAGAAGCTTGTGCCAAGGTAAGGACTGAGAAAAATTGTCAGGTTTGGTTTGTACAAGAAGGCAATTTCTTATAGATGTTTAGCCTCGTTACGACTTTGGATTTCACTTGAATATTGAAATCATATTTTCTCTTGGAGCAAAAGCAGAAAAGGCCATATGATTATTAAGAAACAGAAATATGTTTAATATTAGGAAGTCCAATTTTTAACCATATTAGAAATTATGCTGCTGGTTTTTTTCTGCTTTACCTCTAATTAGAATGTTACTTGAATCCTGGTTATCAGCAAACAAGTTTTCTTCAAGTTAAATGACTACAATGCCTTCAGCCAGAAAATGAATCTATGCAACTTTACTTATAACCTGAAGCTTCTAGTCTCAAAACTATTCATATAACTATTTTGTCCAGGCTCTAGCTCCACAAAAACCATGATGTGAGGCTCTCCTAGTCAAGAGTTTATGATTTACCATCAATATTACCTAAAAAAATTAAATGTTTCACTCAGAGCTGCATGTCTGTGACCTCAAAACTTCTAGTTCTGAACCCAGTCTGAAGATCACTGGTCTGAGATCCAGTCTTTGCACTTTTTCTAGTTTTTATTAAATTATCATTTAATGCAAAATACATAAAAATATCATAGGGGAACAAAAAAAAAGCATGATCAAAGTATGCCTCATTTACAGCTTAGTGACTGAAAATTAAGTTGCTGATTCTTCATCTTGTCACCAACTGCGAAATCAGGGAAAGGCCTCAGATGTCCAACAAACATGTTGGATAAAACTGAAAAAGACTGCCACAAATAACCCTGATGAAAGATAGGTATCAGCAGGCAGTTGGTAAAACACTAACCTAAAGGATCTTGGAGCCATGAACAGACATTTCATGAACAGAACATGACATTTTCTGGTCATGCAGAATAGGTGTGTTATCTGCCAACGGTTTTCTTACAACGAGCATGAGCTCACCCATGCATATGTAGAGTCCTTTTTATCAGGCCAGTAAATTGCTCATTTAATTACTGAGTGTAATTACAGCAAGTTAACTAAGTGACCAGCTTTTAGATCTATACAGTGATGAATTTCACTAAGAATATGATAAAGTGTCAAGAATTTTTTAAATAAAATGTCCTGAATTGTGAACAATATCTTCACTGTATGCATTACAAATGAAGAAAATACAAAAACTTTGTGCACTTCCTTTTTTTCCTGTGTGATAGTTTTTGAGGGAGTCAGTGGGTTTTTTGTGTGTTTGGGGAAGAACCTAGATGCAAGTCATACTGTTCTGAGGACTTGCTGCCTTATTTTGGCAGACAGCAGCAACCCTACACTGCTGTTTGCTGGAAGATGTTATTATAATGGACATTACTCCAGTGAATTTGGCAAGCCTAGCAAGTTGAGAGAGATGCTGCTGTGTCTTTTGGCACTAGCATACAGCTTAGATTTGAAGTCTCCTAATGTCTCTTTTTCTTCTTTTCCTTTTCCTTTTCCTTTTCCTTTTCCTTTTCCTTTTCCTTTTCCTTTTCCTTTTCCTTTTCCTTTTCCTTTTTTTCCTTTTCCTTTTCCTTTTCCATTTTTTTACTTTCTCTGTCTCTTTCTCTTTCTTTTTTTTTTTTTTTCCTATAAGGTTATGTCCTTACACAAGTATTTCATTGGTGTTAAACCTTTCATCACCTTCTGTTGCTCAGCAGCTGGTACAAGCTTCTTCTCCCTGGAGTAGAGGTGTAAAAAAAGGTAGTCACTTGGAATATAGATGCATTCAACTGAACTACAACTTTTTATCTCTGATATTAATTATAAAGAAATACTCTGTCCTTTCAAAAGTTTTGATATAAAAAATATTATTTTATTTTTATTTATTATTTATTTACACTCTATGCAGTGTGGAAGCAAATTAAACAAGGAATTGATCACAAAGAATGGAAAATGCTGTCATATTTCAGAATTTGTGAGCCCACTTCATTCAGTTACGTGAAGTAAGAATTTCATATCCAGAGCTCCTAAATCTTCATTTTCTTCTCAGGTTTTTAGGCAATTTGCACAGACTGAAGGCATTTCAATGGAATTCTTCTGGATTAAAATGTAACTCAAGGGGACCGAGGACCAAGAACTACAGCAGAGGTTCATACCATGAACAGATATTCTAAAACTGACATTAGAGAATCATGAGAGTACACCCAAGATAAAAAAGGTGATACTAAAGAGCATTCAGAGTGTTACATTTTCTTTTCTGGGAAATGGATTCCCTAAAATATTGGATAGCCTCCACTAAAACAGCAGAGGAATCAATCTAGGAAATTACAGAACAGCAAGTTTAAATTCAATAGCTAGTAAATTGCTAGAACATTTATTAAAACAGTCAGTGTGTAAGCACCTAGAGGAAAGTAAGGTGATAAAACGTAGCCACCATATAGTAGTCACAGAGAAATCATGCCAACTTAACTATGTCTTACTTTTATAAGCCTTACTAAATTAAGGAAATGTTGGCAACACATAGTAGATCTCAAGGTAAAATCCTGCACAGTATTCTCACACCATGAGAATTGCCATTCTCACATGGCAATTAAAACACAAGGAGGTTGAAATACTGCATTATGAACATACAATCCACATAAAGATTGACATAAACAGGTAATGATTACACTTCATTCCTAGATGGCAGGACCACTAACAGAATAATTTTGTGAAGGAAACGACTGTTATTTTTTTAAATTTTTTTTTTTTTTTAGTTTTCCTCATTATTTACTAGTAAGTTTAAGAGCCTCTGTATTTGTATTCAAAGGGAAATTCTTTATCTATACAAGCATTTTCTGGTTTTTTCAGCTGAAAAAAAACCCCAGAATTTAATCTTTATCTTCAGTTTCCACTCACTTGGAAGGGAAGTAAGTATAATTCATATTTTACAGAGAACAGAGGCAAAATCAGCTCATGAAGAACTTTGCAATATTGCTAACAGAGGGATGAGACAGCTGCCCAGCCCACTGTCTGTCTACATCAAGTACAATGGACCGTATTCACACGGAATTAAAATAGAGTTTATAAGTAAAAGTCTCTTATCCCCAGAAATTATTGTCTGTGAATCTGAGAGGTCTTTAAGTTTTAATAAATGGAGGTGAAGGATGTATATTCCTTGGACACTGTGGGACTGATAAAATACACAATTGTGTGTTGCAGTCCATCTCCTTTTTGCTGCTGCTTTTCAGCAAAAAGTTCCTAGAAACAAGAACTTAGTGAAGAGAAAATCCAGACTTCTGCAAAGAACTGAGGAGATTTTTTCAGTTTCAGGCATATTCCAGGCCTGAGTTGAGAATTTCTTTTTTCAATGTGTGTTCTTTTACACTTAAATTCTGGGCACCTCCTTCAGTTGAGAAGGTTTATAATTCAATCTTAGCATTGTTCCAGTCTGAAAAATGATGCCATCAAAACACTCAAAAACACGATGCAGAAACACACATTGTACCAGGTAAAATCTAGCAGAAAATTGAGATCTGTCCTAAGTGGGAGGTAATAAGGTTAGCTAGAATGCAGCCTTCTCTTCACCTGCTGGCTTTGTGCTACATTTACCACAAAGCATATTAGTTTTCATATAGTTTCAGGATTGACCTGTCTCTGTGTTAAATTCAAACTTTGTTGAAGTTCAATTTCAGATACTAAATCACTGCAGGATGAAGGAGTCAAGAAAAACTCAGCAAAAGGCACTGGATTTTTGTGTATTTATATTTACCAACTCTCGAACACCTATGAGCACACATTCAGCAGTAGCACCTGACACTAATCTAGGAAGGAAATATTGCTAAGATTCTTAAACAACAAAATCCCTTCTCCTACAAGGAAGTAGAATGTAGTGAGTGCTTGGAAATAGAGCCCTCGGATAGATATTCACATTCAGTGATTGAGATACGGATGCATACAATCTCATTTCCTCACACCTATATTGTGCAGTTGAGTTTGCTTTTACAACAGAGGCTAGTAATACCGGCTGAGATGTTCTAATATCATCTAGCCCATGGCTACCACAGCAGAAGGAAACTGGCCCTTCTAAGACTCTGTCACATCTCTAAACTGTTGTGGCTTCCGAATGAATCAAGCCAGACTTCTCTCTCTATATATATATGTATAGTTCACCTATGCATAAGGAAATTAACAGGCACTCTAGGGTACAATCCACCTCTTCTCAGTTAGACATCTAAATATGTCAGGCAAATTACGCTTCCGTATTTCCTATTTCCTCTGTCTCTCCACTTGGAACTTACTTTGATCACATTCCTCAGTGCTTCACCTTTGCCTTAAAAAATGTGGAGTTTGCTCCAGGCTATAATACATTTGTTTTCTGAACTGACAGTTTAGAAATACTAGCTTTCCAGAGCTGGTTTGGGCATCCATCCAACAGTTTGTCACACGGTATAGAAGTACCTGACCCGCTGAAGATATTTTGTATTCAGATCATTTAATCACATTTTGTTTTAAGTAAATTAGCCCACTGGTCCCTCACATGTTATATCCATTACCTAGATTCATCTTGCGATGTTAGTGCTGTTAAATTGCCAGTAGCTGCTCTTATTCTCTTTGAGGTTATTAGGACTTAGACAGCAATTAAGCAACATGTCGAATGCACTAGTGTTTCGACATACAGTATAAGAGCTTATAAGAAGATTGAATAGTAGCTCGTGACTAACAGAGCATGTGGCTACATATTGTGCTGTAGATGCTAGCATATGAAATCATTTTCCCAGGACAATATAGTAAATAAGTTAAAACATGACGTGACAAAACTTCAGAGGATGTACTGCAAACATTCTGTTCTGAATTTTGCAATGAAAATTGATTCATTAGCAATTAGGACTAGAATTCGTACCATTTGCATGTCTCCTCAGGTAAAGGTCATTCTCTTTCATCTTTTCAGGTGACACAATTATTGCATCAAAGGCAGGATTCTGCATTAGGGGATGTTCTGTCCAATCTGTGGGAAAGAGGATTCTACAGTGGTGTATTTATCATATAAATACACTACATTTGCAAATACTCCACAACTTACAGAAGTAGTTCATCAGTGATTTCATGGGTGGATGTTCCTTCACCATGAACCCTTATTAATTATGTGCAAAAAGTGATTGTAAATTCAGGGTGTATTTGATAATCTGTGCTCTGATAATTTTGGCTCATGGAAGGCTCATTGTTGCTTGTCAGATGAATCAAATATTTAGGTGTTTTCACTTTTAATTGCCAATTTTAAATTTGTAATTGAATAATCAAAGAAAGAAAGTAAAAAATTAAGCTTGACTGTGCAAAAACAAAACGCATTTAGTAAGTTCAGAACATGCTTCACAGTTCCATCAGCTCTTCCATGATTTTAGTCATGTGGTAGTTCATAATAGCATGGTTCATTTGCTTAAATGCAAGCATTATGTGAGATCACTACAGTTTCCTACCTCAATTTTAGCTGCCATTTTGGAGAGGTACAGGTTCTCTATGTCATATCTGCCAGTTCTGTGTGGATTTTTAACAGGAAATAAGGGCTTTGTGATTAACATGTCTATTAGATATCTTAAAGGGATAAAAGGGGAATAAATCCACTCATAAAAATGCTGACATAGATATAGTTTGCTATTAAGCTTAGTAGTTCATTATTAACTATCTTTTGTATTGAATTCTCTTGAAAGAGAATAAACTTTATAATATGAAATTTTTATTTTATTCTTATATTAACAAGTTCTTTAATAATATGCATTTGTCCTTACAATAGTATTACATTTGTGATATTGTAAATTCAGGTTGGATTTTAACAATACATTCAAGATAATAAGATGAAAATAACTTGAAGAATATTAATTTGGCCTAATAATATCTCTGGCATAGAAAGATATTAGGTTTTTTCCTATTTAAAAAGAGTCATTAAGAAATCTCTCACTCATGGGAAGAGATTAATCTCACCTAAATTAAGACATCTGAAATTTCAGTGTGTTGCTTAAGCTGGTTTTCTGGCTCTCTCTGCAGTCAATGGACAGGCATTCTTCCTATCTGTTTTAAAAGCAAACTTGTGATCTGGAGTATCTCATTTCTCCCTGTGATTAGAAGGATTCTAGATGTTCTCAAACAGGGAGGGGGGGATGATGCCTTGAGAGGCTGCCTAGAACAGAGTCTAGACAGTGTTAAAGGAATAAAGTAGGTATTTATAAAAAGGCCTTCAGAGGATACACCTTGGGCAGTACATGAGCCTGACCAAGGCTACACCCCAAGATGAATAATGGGTCACACATTTTCACACTTTTATAAGTTTTGGTCCATTTACATATTGGGGTTAATTGTCCAATTACAGCTTCAGATTATGAAGTCCCATTCTCCTAGATTGCTCTCCTCAATTTGCTGTTGTTTACTTTTTGTGCCTGAGGCTGCAACGGTGTCCTTGGTTCTTAGGCTGGAAAAGGATTGTTTTGTCTAACTAAACTGTGAGGAGAACTTCCTAACATTTTATATGAAATTCAGAGTTATATACTAATGTAGTACAGAATCTGGAAAGTATGAAAGCTAAAACTTAAGGCACCAGGGGCGCCTGCTCCTAGTAGCAGAGAATCTGTTCTGTACTGGTGGGGGATGGGACACTTCTTTAAATTGCTGGAGATCCTTGAAGAGTTTTTCCATGGATAAGACACACGCTTGTATCAGGAAAGAGTTACTTTCTTCATATAGCTGAGTTTGGTAACCAAATGATCCACTCTGTTCTCCTCCTTTCCAAGGCATCATTGCCAAGGAGTTGGCCATGAGTGCCATAGAGTTGCCAAGGAGTGCCCTATGGCTACAGCACACTCCATAAGAAGTTCCACCACCACTGGACTTCACCTGCATTTAAAGGCGGATTGCCCATTCTTTGATTCCTTATAGAGTACCTCCAGCATAGCTAATTCTCTCAGGTACTGGATATCTCGCCCCATGGTGTTCTATGCATCTCAGTGCATTAATGGACCATCCTTGAGAAAATACCTTTGCTTCTCACTTGATAGGAGTTGCTTGCAGAGGCTGAGAGTTTCTGTACTTTTCCCAATCTCCTTGTCAACGCCTGCATACTGGGACAGGGATCCCAGTTGCTTGGCTTCACTACCATAAAAAGCTCTCTCCTTATTTAGCCTCCTTTGTATAAATATGGAGAACACAATTCTTTTGGTGGTAGCACACAGAATGATGGAATTGTCCATTTAGATCTCTTGCTTGATGGCAGTGTCCATTTAGATCTCTTGCTTTTGCAGTTAGGTGCTTCTCTTAAAAAACCTAACTTTGTGAGAGGTAAAGCAGTTTTTCTTTAATTTGTTAAGTACTTAAAGCTTAAATGTCCGAACAATTATCCACAGGCTTCCTTCCCTCTCTCAGAAACCTCACATACTTTAAAATACAGCAACGTCACAAAGCCAGTCTTCTCCTGAAAATTAACACTGTTAATGTATACCCAAATATCCCTCACAGTCAGAAGAAGGTTGAGAATTGAGTGTGATGCTTCATATAGAATCTCTCAGTATTAATAAATAAGTGCAAAATTTATGACTAGGATATTTATCTCTTCCTTTAAGATATAGGCCTACATAAAACTTGCTTTATTATTTTGCTGTTGAGCTTCATCCTTACAGCTTGTCCTGATAACTTCAAAATGGTTTCTAGTTACAAATAAAATACTTTTTGAGCTGTAAATATAAAAAAAGGCAAACTGTAGCACACATCCTCTGTAAGTTAGATGCAGGAGAGTGTTGGATTTTTGTTAATGTCTACTACCTGGTACACAGCTTTGGTGTTCACTTTGGACAACACAAGCTCCTCCTGTGAAATGAACATCTTTTCAAAGAACTAACCGTGTTTCAAGAGCCATGGAATTATTTGCTTGTCACAAGCTGTAGGGATTGCAACCCTGAGATAGCCACATACTGTGCGCACTCCTACACAGGTAATACGTACTATTATTTGAGATTCTCTGCCACAAGCAAGGAAGACACACTAACTACTGACAAATACAAGACTCTATTCCACATGCACAGTAAAAGAAAAATTATTTGGAGATTAAAAGTAGAGCTAAAATCACATCCTGCAGCACTGGTGCAGTGCAGCTCAAATACAGAAGGAAAAAGATCTTAAACTGTCTGCCTGGGAAACACATTCTCATTTCAGGACTCGGTAGAGGACTGAAGCACCTATACTGAAAGAATGTATCAGGATATAGTCAATAATTATATAGGTGATGATAAAAAGGTGGCAGTCCTATGGAGTGCAGTAGGAGTTGAACCTAAACATTGTTGCCTATCTTCTGCTGCTTCACAAAAACACAGCCCTAAACGGATGCTGAAATTGCAGAAATTTTAAAAATTTACCTTAATGCAGAAGTTGCAGAGTGGAAGAGATTGTATAATGTTTACAGACTGGTTAAAGAAAACAGAACCAAAAAACTCAGCCATTAATAAGTTGCTGTTGCTGAACTAAAGAGATGCATTTGCAGTAGACAAGTGATTTCAGTGAAAAGTTAAGGGACAATTCTTAAGTCTGAAGAGACATATCATACATAGCATGCAAAATTAAGAAAACAAACAATCTTCTAATTGTAGTTGCTTTCATAAAATATATATTTGATATTACTGCTTTGATTGGGACTGCTAGAAGATGGCAAGGGGTCACAACAATATCAGAAAATCTGTTTAACAACAAATGCACCAGGAGAAGAGCAGGAAGTACAGTGTAGGGAACATTACAGGTTGTATATTTTTATTATGAAACACAGTCTCACAGTGCCAATTATTGCTGGTTCAAGGACAAACACTGTGCAAAGAAACTGGGACATACACTGAAAAGATGTACAGGTCAGTGAAAAAGTACCTCATGGGGACAATACCTGAGAATTCCAGAATCATCAGCTTGCAGATGACAGCACAGAGTCCATGGAGAATACCTTAACATCTCCACAGCTGTTTAATTTAGAAGTTATTATTTTAATTCCTTTGCAAGTGAAAGCAATGCAATATAAAATTGAGCTTTATCCAGAGTCCTCTGCTTCTTGTAATCTCATGGCAGGTTTGTCAGAGGCTACTTAAGAAGGTGAAATTGCAGAAAATTTCAGTGTTTCTAAAACATATACTACAAAACCCCTCACTCCCCTGAGTGTTATACTGGTGAAGGTAACATATAACTGTAAACAACATATGTTAAATCCTTATGTTGTGAAACGAGGAGGTCATGCATTATTTGGTACAGGATGTCTGAGAAAGATTCAGTTGGACTGGCAAAGTGTAATGTGTTTTCAGGTTTTAAAATAACTATGGACTCCAGCCCAAAACAAAAATAACTGTTCTCAGTGTTTATACAATGAAAACCGTCTTTAGAATGGTATCAGAACCACAGACATCATCAAGACATATCAGCATAATGTAACTGACAAAAAGGCAAACAGGATATGTTGGGTGTACTAAGCAAAGTTCCAAGAGAAACGGAAAAATACTAATGTCATCCTTCAAGACAATCTTGATGTCTCTTTATGCTATAAAGTCTGTATATATTTACTTTTATTTTTCTGATTAAAAAGGGGACAGTTGTCTGTGTGCCTGAATCCATCTATAATTCAAAAATGACACACTTTTTGGTAGCCAGAATGGATTCATATTGTAAGCATAGCACACTTTGACGTTATCAGAACCATTGTTCTGGAGTTCAGAAAATTTATTTTTCATCTTTTTGATTTGCATTTCCAGTTGGTAAAACAAAATGTTGTTCTCCAGGTTTCTATCAATTATGTCCAGGATTTCCGGTGGGCTAACTATACCATCTCAAATTACCATCACAGACAAATTCATATAATCTAAGAAATTTTCACTCCTCAGAAACTAGTTATTTTCTCTGAAGCGTAGTAGTTGATCCAATAGACAATCTTGGCCAATTTCATTGCAAAGCCAAGCAGTAGCTTAGATCATCACCAGAGTAAAGACCATAGTATGTAACATCACTGACTCAGTAAATAATGATAGTTTAATGAATCTTACAACTCTTTTCCTTCTCCAAGCTGCTCTGGCACATGAAGGTATGATGACATTGCTGACAAAGTCACATCAGGAAGAGGAAGACAGTATTTTCTTACCTCGTACTGATGTGATTTCAGAATAGTTTGCAACCATTTTGGCTTTTTTTTCTCTCTGCCAAAGTCAGGATGAGCAACATGGGAAACAAACAATCGAGTTCAGAGTTGGAATGTTTGTTATTTCTTATCTATTTACAGTATTTACAGTCTCATGAGCCATGAGCTCAATCCAGCAAGTTAGGGAAACAAGGTAAAATGGAGAGCTTCTAACTCTGTCTAAGGTCTTTTAAGCGATAATTACCCAATACCAAGGTGACACCTAGATTATTTATACTTTTGACCCAATAATGATCACCCAAGGTCTGCAATGCAGTCCTTTTTCACCCAGTTACAGAAAACCACCTAAACCCATGAAGAAGAAGGAAGAAGAGGGTGAAGAAGAAGGACAAAGATGACATCCAAAATTCTCCATCTTGATTCATATGTATTACTATACACTAAAACCCCAAATTCTAGTTTCTAGGACTCCAACAACTTTCAGGAAATTTTACAGCATACATGGAGGATTCAGTTGAAGTTCAACAAACCCATTTACTTCACATTTACACTATTAACATCAATAGTAAATTGCATTTCACTCATCAGTCATGAAGACTTACTTTTGAAGGACTAACATAATGTTTCTTCTTTGTAAGTCATTATCCACAGAGAAATTACTTTTTCAATGGGACTTTGTGATCTTCCTCAATTGGCAGTTCCTGTGGCAGATGGGAAAAAATGTTCTCCAGAGAGGATGTATAAACTAGCTAAGACTGCAACATATTCTGTATCATGATAGAAATGCTGTAGTAATGGATTTGTAAATTTTTGTGTGAGACTTTACATGGTAAGAGTCTTTCAGATGTAAGGATTAGATTCATTCAGGGGATATACTGAAGGTCTCCCAGAGACTTGCCTGTTTTCTCTTACTATAGCCATTTAGGGCCATACTAGAGCAATACCATGTACAAATAAGTAAGCTTTGCTTACTTCTAACCTGTGAGTACATACTGCTAGTATTGATACCACTGTCTTCCTGTCTTCATGTTGTGAAAAAAAATTTGTCCTTGTTTAACAGTCAGATTAGATAAGCTGTAGTGGTTTCAAGGTCTTGGACTAGATCTAGACTTACTCTTTTACTCCAGTGTCACATTCCTCTCACTGTTGAGGCTTCTTAGGTTTTAGAGCCAGCTATGGATGCTATCTAATTGAGGTCTCCTCAAAATTTATTCTTTGTGGAAGCTGCTTGAAAACTCCTAACAGTAGCAACAATACATAGTGAAATACACCCATGTCTCACCTAACATAAATTTAGGATACAACCGGTGTGAATATAGGATCATGGGATGCAAGAGATGCTTTCAGGTTTCCTAGCCTAGAAGCTGACACAAAAGAATAATAAGAGACAGGAAAAAAGTGTGTGTGCACTGGGAAACAAAATGCTTTTCTGAATCACAGCTACCAGTTTTCAAGACTATCTTCTAAACACATTTTGCCTTTATATTTTCTATTCTATTCTATTCTATCATATTATATTTATTATATTTTTTCTGGTGTAGACTTTGAATACATTGCAAAGATTAATTAATCTCATGTGTGGGAAAGGTATGGTATGAGTATATAAAGGAGTATAAAATTTTCTTAATCATAGCATGAAATGCTGTGAAAGTTTAAAAACTAAGGTGACGGTCTCTGTGAATCTGTTCTACTAAATAAAACCTACAGTACATACTTTTAATTATATGATATTTAATTTTTGTAGTGCAATTGCCATGATTCTTACAGTATTAGCTGCAGAATGTCTTACTTTTTTAACTGAGATAAGACCCTTGATTTTCTTGTAACTGTACTGCACTTACTATGCAATTACATAGTAAATAAGTTATGAAAAAAATAAAAATGGTAAGTTTCTCTGTAGTTTATTTAATCCAAATCTGGGTCATAAAAGAGTGACATAATTCAGAGCATCTCAAGGATTATCAGATGTCAGCTGCTTTGTGGCAACTATGGTAAGAGTGAGATGCAAGTGAGCTTTGAATACAAAGTTTATGCATATTAGAAATATTGTGATTGTAATTTAAAAAGATGATGACTGCAAAAAACCCCATCCAAATGTTTTTGATATAAAGGCAGTCTAGATATTTTGTGTATTAGTAACTGCAATAAATATTTTTACAGTTAAATCCCATGTGAATTTATGATAGTTGCCCCTCAAGATTTTGAGGTGAGGTATTATCTTTTAAAAAATGCATGGTTAAAAAGTTAACCATGCTCTTTCCCTAACCCTAATGCTCTTTCCTTGATCAAATTTTTATGTATGTCTCTTCAAAAAACCAAAACAACCAACACCAAAGCAAATAAATGAACCAAACAAACAGCAATGTAAGTGCAAGCTTATGTCTAAACACAGCATGATACAATTAAGTCAGAAAGATACCGACATGATTAAAGATAAACTTAAAAGGTTTTTTCTCAGTTAGGGTTTGGATGGAACAAAATATTCCTTGAATGCTCCTCTGCTTAGTTCAAGATTTCTTCTGACAGAAAGGTTAGTTAACTGGTGTCAAGCAAATGTGATCACTATCATAGTGAAACGGTCTTGATGGAGATATTGCAGACTCTTGTCCTGGCTGCTAACTTAAACCCTGGAAATTCTTAATTTCCTTGAGTCCTGATGGAATCCAGGCATTTTTACTTACTGGGACGTTTATAAAGACTCTCCAAAATAAATGGAATTTATTTCACTTAATTTAAAATATTTACCACATAGTCTAGTAAAGCTAAAGTAATCATCTTGGTTTCCCTTTCCAATGAATGGGAAGAAAAAATGGTTCACAGGTATGACCTATTTTGCAAACCCATTTGAAGTTTAGATGCATTGTGCTTCAGGTGTTTTACCCCCATTTATTATGTGTGGATGAATTGATTCATCTTAGAAAACTAACAACAACTCTATAGATACTGAACTTAATGTGAAATGAATTCTTACTTTTTCTCTAGGACATTCTTCTGAGTCCAGCCAATATTCGTCCTTTAGACATACACACAGGAAAATAAATTCATATACCTTCTAGATGGTCCCCCAAACAGTTTATTCACTACAACAGAGCACTTGGGTAGTTCAAGTCTCTGTACTGTGCTGTGCAGGAGTTTTCTCTATAATTCAAGGTGTTTCCTCTGAAACAGAGAATTTCACTTCTATGTACCATAATTTTTTACACTCACTTCCATCACTGTGTTCTGGTCATTTTTTCTGACCTGTGTTTATTTTTGTTTTAAAGACAGTCACCTCACATGAAAAGTTTGAGTTCCCTCCCTCCCACACATTTTTTCTGTTTAGGTTCCAGTTGAATAGGTGCCATTCTTGACTTTTAAGATACATTTAGCCTTTTCTCTTTATTTCATTTTATTTACTTATAATAAATCCCACTGAAATCAAAGGTATGACTTGTTGAATAAGATACCATGAATGAGAGTAACAGAATCTGTCCTACAGTAAATATAAAAAAAAAAAAAAATTGAGGTTTTTCAGTAGCACTTTAAAAACAAAGTATTGAACATAATGTATTATAATGTAAATTCCATCAAACACTGTGTCATTAACATTTAGCAATCTTGTTTATTCAAGTCAATCCATCTATATATACAAATCTGATATTTGCCTTTTTAAAAATTTAACATGCCTAAGTGCCCATAAATCAGTTATGACAATCATTGTTAAAGCAATCAATAGTAAGGAATATGCATTAATTCAAATAATATTGATAGCCACATGAACCTGCATCAGTCTTCTGTGAAATAAGAAAAATTATACATCTTCTTAAAATCAATATTTTCCTTTTTATGTCATTCATTTGAAGAGTATCAATAATACATTACTTTATACCTTATGTGTCAGTAGCCCTACATTTAAATGTAGAGATATCTTGAAAAAATATTGAAGTGAAGCAAAAGAAAAAAATCATCAAAGCAATGACCTGCTAAAAAGCTTACATTCATCCATTGTATTGTGGGTAGTCATCTGAACTAAAATATGTATGGGCAGCATTACTGGTTGGATATATTATTTATGACTCAGACCTCAATAACAGATGCTTGTATACCACATTTGTCCTGGAGTTAAAGAGCAAGAGGAACAGTAAGAGAACTCAGTATTGCCTTTATCTATCTTCAGACATTAGAACCATGAAGTTAGGCAGGTGTGCAGACCAAAGTGGAAATACAAGATGTGGAATTACAACATCCATTCATCACAAAGGAAACATTTTAATTGGTTATATGTGGAAAATATCTACTTGACAGTCACTTTCTCACTTTTCACATAAGTGCTTTGCTGCTTGGATGCCTAATCTTGTTTAGTATAGGGAAAGTAATTTGACATGAAAGTACCTAGATGGCTGCCGAAAATTAATTGCCAATTAAAAAAGAAAAATGTTTGTGCTACTCTATAAACAAGCCAACATATAAACCTTTCAGTCTTGTTGCTTTATTTATGTCTTTGTAGATCTGGTTTCAAGCTATTTGCATACAATTTACAAATTCATATTATAATTCTCTGGTATATTTATGATTTTATAGTTGTATATATTTTACCTCTATGAAAAATATTTATTTCTTTATGCTTCTGTTGCTTATTATTTAACAAAAACATTTCATTACATTTGATAGTTTATGTCTCTTCCTTAGAATGAGGCATTTTTATTTGTAGGGCTCAGAAAGAGAGGTTTATTTTTCCCCTACATTAAAACAAAAAAGCCAAACCTCAAAACGATGAACTCCTGTCTCTTACTTCCCATAGCTTCCTCAGTTTTCTTTCAAGCAAGGATGAATACCCCAATGATTCAAAGTATAAAGGTTAATCTGAGTGGAAAATGAAGGCTTTAACAGGATTGTAAAGCTTAAGGACTCCTTTCAGCACTAAAGAGACTTTTGAAAGTGGCTGAGCCATAGAAATTTCATGAGTACCATGGAATGGCCTGCTTAGATCCAAAATACAATTCAAATGGCACAGCTGGCTGAATCCATGAGTAGAAATGGATATTGACTTCCATTTTCTTCCTTCTTCTCCTCCCAAAGTTAATTTTCTACACATTGGGTAGATAATGTGAATCAATGTTATGTCCACATAAATGTTAGCAATATGTGTAGGATAGATTACTGACTAGAATAAATTTAAAGAAATAATAGAAAAATTTAAAAAATTTCAAATCTTTTATTATTTTTAAACTGCAACATAAGCATATCTCTTTTAAATTTTAAAAGTTCTTGATTTTTGGGGAGTTTGTTAGTTTGGGGGGGTTTTGTTTGTCTTTAAAAAGGAAATGTATTCCCAGTGAGTGAATTTCAGCCACTTTACCTTACATCAATAAATTGGAAATATCTATAGTTGTTTGAAGCTATTGCTGCTTATATTAACCTTTTTATTCAGTCTTCAAGTCCACATGAGTGAGGCAAGTCCTTTGCTAAAGCCAATCCAAAAGCCAGATTTTAATGAGGGAGGAAAAAAAAATCTCAAACCAACCAGACCAAACCAGAACAAAACAATAGGGAACAGAACAAAACCCATGCCCACAAAGTTTTCAAGAACAAGTTTAAAAGACAATTGTAAATCTCTTGGCAAAATATAAGTCCAAGACACCTGATCCACAGATCTAAGCAGCATGAACCACTGACTGCAAATAATTGGGAAGATTTTTTCAAGATAAAACTATACAATAGGAAACTCCTGTGCACGCTTATACATAGTTCAGTTTTCTCACAAAACCTATGGTCCCATGTGAAAATCAATAGTGTGGAGATAATGTCAGGGTCACTTATTATGACTGTGCCAAACAGCTCTGTAATCCTCAAAAACCAGACACCTACAATGGCCACCATTCAAGGCGTGAATTAACAAACAGTGATCTGTCTTATTTTTCTTTTCTCTTTCATGCAAAATTATAAGAATAAAAATAATAAGAAGTCATATGTAAAATTTATTGAATGCAACTTTTTACTGGACAAGAAAGCTAATTAAGATATTAATCTAACAGTTTTTAATCTCAATAAAAATAATCTGTAATATTTCATTGTATTTGATATTTTCAAGTATTTGTTGATATTATGCCCATATTGTCTATCTTATTTGTAGCCCTTTAAAAGATAGGTATCTTAAAGATTACCAAAACGCCTGTTAATGTGAAAAGTTATCAAAAAACCTCAAAGAAATGTGTTCAAATCAGTTCTCAGGACTTAAGAAACATTCAAATTGGAACAAATGTACCAATGGTAAGGCTTCAAAAATATTTTCATTTAGAATTAAATATTGTATGAATATGTAACTAACTATCCTATCTTGGTTTTTTCTTTAAAACTCATCATAAAAGTAATTCTTAATCCAGGCTTTGAATCACTCATGTTCTATAATACAGATATCTTGGAAAGTATTGGGCAATAGTGTATCTGTCTTCCTTTTCTAATATGTGATAAAGAGAATCAAATAAAAATTACAATCAAGTTAACAAAATCTTGAATCATTAGATATGCAGGGATACCTAAAGAAACAGAGACCTGCACAATCTTCAATAGGTGACTGCTTTGGTCTGTGAGCAGGGGATATAAGTGCAGTCATATTCCTGTGCAATATTCCGTTACATTAGGTATTTGCACCCCAAATTTTTATTTGATTCCTCCAGTTGACTGTAAAAAAATTTAAAATTTTACATTTTTTGCTCTTTATATTGCATACAATAAAGTATGGGCTGTTGTTTTTTACTGTCCCACAGGAATGACACGACCCTCACATTACTTATCACAAGACACATAGAAAAAGATGTGGGATTTCCAGAGTGAAACACAAACTCCGTGTTCCTTTATTTCAGATATCTACTGCAGCTTTGTGGTGATTCCTATCACTAAAATCAACAGGATAACCAGGTAGCCATAGATGCAAGTAGGAATAGCATTTGAAAGAGATTTATCTTCATAATAATCCTCACAGCTGAGGGCATTTTTAAGTTGGTTTACTATCTTGTGGTCTGTTTCCTTATTTCCGTGAGTTGTATCAAACATTGTAATAAAAACAGTTAAACACTAAGAATCTACCCCTTACATTCTTAAGAGATTACTGTAGTCTCTGCTTTTGGACACCAGATCTAGACACAAGATTTAGACTTAATTATTTTAGCTTCCCTCTAGCAACTGAGACATATATCCTGAAAAGCTTCAATTACTTCAAACAAACACCAGAATTCTCTCAGCTATATAGGTCATCATTCACTTGCTCTTAACTAACTATAGAAAGCAATTCAAAGTCCTCTGTGACTGACCCGCTTAAGATATCCTGCCTTCCTGTGGCCCATAATACTGTGTCAGTTTGCTTTCCACTGGAACAATAAAATAGCATATTGCAAAGGAAATCTTGTGATTCTCTCCATAAAGGGGAATTCAGTGATCAGCCTCACCTGTGGATTCACTTGCCCACTAACAAATTTGCAGTTTTCATCTCAAAGCTTTTTTCTTATGTTTTACTTTGGAAGTAACAACCTAGCGATCCTTAGCTGCACCTATTGTGAAAAAGCAAACAAATCTTATCAACATGGTAAACACAGTCCTTTCCTGGGACAGAAAGGAAGCAGAAAAAAGTTTTATTTTCATGAAAGTACTTAATAGTAATATTGACAGAAATTAACATATATCATTGTACTGAAAATGTGAAATAAACATTGGTTACATATATAATTTAGAAAATCATAGGCTGAACTTATTTGTAGATCACACAGAAGTAGTTTTTCTTGTGAATTCTTCATTAAATTATCTTTTCCCAAACATAATAATGTGAAAAAATTACTGCCAGCAGCATCTAGCACATCCATTTTTATTTCTGTCTGAAAACAGAAATTTTAAAAGTGGGTTCAATTTTTTTATCAACTGTTAGGATTTGGTTTTCTCAAAAATCTACTTGCTTATTAAATGTTTGGAGCTAAGCCACAGTCTAGCAGAAGTTCTATTTTCTCCTTCTTGTCCTACACCCCAGGTGCTTTTATAACTCTCCATGAACTGGGTTGGGTAGTTCAATACCTATCTATATAGGTTATATAGATCTGTATTCTTAAAAAACATCCATCAGCTGAGTATAACTTTCAGTTCTTCAGTGTTTGGTGACCAAATTCCTTAGATATTGTAGTGATACAAGATATATAATCAGACCAATATAAGCTTCACACTTACGGCAATGTCTATGAAAGAATGATCCACCGAAGAAATTATTTTTTTCAGTAGTGTCAAATCAAAATTGAGCTAACAGTACCACTTCATGTTCCAGCCTTCTGTGGTTCTTGTCATATCACATACTGAAAACCAAGATAAGTAACTCAGCAGTCACCACTATATTCAACCTTTCAAAGAAAACAGAATATCCAACTTAGATAAAGAAACATACAAATTTTCACATAGATATTTAGACTTGCAAAATAAAACCAATAATCAATCAATAATTTTGCAGCTGTTTTGACATGGTATTGCGGGATTGATTCTTTCTTTCCTTGATGAGTATGCTTAGTTTATATATCAAGATTTTTTTTTTCACTTACCATTCTGATGGAATATTACCTGGTTTTGAAGTAAGTAAATAAGCTCCAAATTTATTTCAGTGCTCTGTTCCACACTAGCTATCAGAATTAGCAGCAGCAAAAGTGGAACAGCTAAAATCTGAATTATTTTGAATTTTTAATTCATTACTGGGGTTTTTATAAAGGAGGAAAAAAAGCCTCAAAGTTTTACTCTAAAGGAAGTACTGCCTCATCTTTAGGAAAACTAACTTCTGACCACAGCAAAATAATCTTCAGGCCTGGGAACTTTCCATTAAGGTACATATGCATATCTCTTGGTCCTTCCATTTACCAGGTTTTCTAATTTGTGACACTCACAAGAAATAATATCTTGAAGTGCCATAATTTACATTTATTTATGGATAAAATATGCCCAGAAAAGAGAGCAATCAGAGGTGTTCAATTTTAGGAATAGTTTTATCGATACACTGATCACAGGTTTTTTTCATTTTCCTTCAGAAAGTCTGTGACATAGCAACCAAGAGAAAAATTGCAGCATTTTTTTCCACTTTTATCACCCGTTCCAAATAAGCCATTCAAAGTCTCTGTCTCAGTTACACACTAAATGGAAGGAATTATCTTCCTATCTCCTGGACCTTCTCCACTGAACCCTACTAAAGGAAAACTCTGAAACATAAATAATTAATAGAGCCAGACAATAAAGGTTTTTAACAAATATTTAGAAATTTCAGATTATATTTGCAATCAGAAAGAGAACAAAAAATTATAAACTTTGTTCATCGGACCCTCTGTTTAAAAAAAAAATGGAAATTCAGGGCACACAAAGGATGTAATGCAGCAAAACTATTCAGGCAAGCTTTAAGAACATTTCTTAGTGAACTGGTACAACCACACTGGTACAGACCTCCACGTAGCCTCATCCCTTGTACTGAGCTGCAAGGTTTGTGAGTCTAGGCCAAGAACCATGTCCATGGCTATACTGCTTCTCCTGATGCCAAACTTGGTGGATTGCCTTTGATACTGGTAATGCCAACCCTGTTTTGCATACAGAAACTAGATTGCCTGAAGCTCTCCCTGCTAACAAAAAAGTATGTAGTGAAACTTCTGACAATACACGTTAAACAGCATCAACTGTCATGACTGTATCAATCCTTCTCTTAGAAAATGCAGCACATGGCTCTGATGTTGTTTTAATAAGCAGAGGTGAAATCCAAGTCATTATATAACTTTTTTTTTTCTTGCAGAGCAGTCTGACTTTGTTCTAGATAGTAATGTGACCAAAGTGGAAAAAAAAAAGCCTAGTTTTTAATGAGCTGTCTCAATAGTATTCATCAAAAAGCAAGCTCAGGATTCATCAAAATCAAACATGTTTATTTGTGTAAGCTGTGGTATTAAGTGGAACACTTCACGCCTTAGTACACAACAGATGAGAAATGGTGAAATAGGAGTGTATTTCTGATGTAAAATGTCTGAAGCTGCAAGTCCCAGATCAGAGGTAAGGTGCAATTTAAAACACTATCCTCATCAGTATTTGCAACAAGGAAATATAGTAGTCCTAAAATTACATAAATTTTATGTATTATCAATGTTTGGGATTCACTTGACCATGTGATATTACCCTTCCTCATAAACTTGAATAATTGTGTTTCAATCAGTATGCTGTTTCTCCAAGATATAAAGAGCATTATGGACTTCTGTGTGAATGGCTGGCTGGCTGTAGCATCACCTAAAATTTGCAGGATTTATATGAAGTGCAGCCATATAACCCTTGAGCTGTGCTCTTGTCAGCCTTTACAAGCTAAACAGTAGGAAAGCTGTCAATACCTAAATGGTAAACTTAAAAGAAAAAGGAAAAGGAAACAAAAGGAAGAAGAGCTACTGTAGGAAGTAATGTAGATCATCTTCTGCATATCAAACTTCTCTGTGAGTCAGTACTCATCCAGCATTGCAGCATTTTGTCAGGATGGCTTGTATTAAGCACACTGCTTAAAAGTGAAGGGAAATTAAACAGCTGGATCAATTCTCAAAATGTTTTATGAGGATCCCATAGGGAATCTCCTGTAGGGTTTGATTATAGTGACAGGACTTTCTGCTCTGGTTTTGAAAGTAGTCTTTTTATTTAGATTCCTACTTACAGAAATAAACAGCAATCTTTATATTCCTAGCCATATATTATATATGCATATATAATTCTTAATCTCAAAGCCTTATTAGGTAGTGTTTCCAAGATAATGTAAGTCTTCATAATTGCAGGATGATGGTGAAAAAACTTTTTCTTTCTTTCACATCCTTCTTTGCCTTGTAGGGGATATAGTGTGGCCCTAGTTTTTCAGCCTTCTGATGTTTTCACATTTCTACTGGAGCTTTCTAACGAATTGTAAAATAAACAAAGAGTAATGTTTTGTAAATACATTCCTTCTAGGGGGAAGGACAAATTGATGAACTGCTAGTTTGACCCGTGGGGTTGGAGGGATGTCAACCTCGTCCCCCCAATCGCTGGTCAAAGTCCAAACTCTATTTAAACCTCAAATCCAAAAATAAAGTTCTTCTTTTTCTCACTCAACCTGATGGGTGAGTGTCCTTCTTTTCGTATCCCCTAGTGACAATCTAGAAATTGCGCTGAGCTGAGTCAGGTAGTGGATAGCAAGAGCAGTCAAAATGGAAACCAACAGACACCTGTGACCTGGATGAGATAGAGAGAATACCAGAGCTTCCCTCAGTTACACAAACTTTTTGATTGGAGCAGCAGGACTGACCAGAACTTGTTTTTTTTATTTTATTTTCTTGAATTAGTATATGATCCTTTTTGTTGTAAGTAAATCAGAACTGGTATATTTTGTTAATTTATATCAACTCAAAAGCTTAACTTTGTTATATAAAAATTCACCGAATATGTTCTGTGCAGGCTCCATTTTCAGAAAACAAGCACTTTTGTTCAAATGTGTAAGGAAAATAACCAACTAATATACTCAAGAGAATAACAAGATAAAGCCAAGTTATTTCTGTCAAATAACTTGGTCTTTATTTACAAAGAGTAACAAACCTAAGTGTCTCTGAATAAAACAATAGTCAAATAGAGAAAAGCACTTTAATCTCAACAATCTATCACATGAAGCTTTCAATGTTATCCGGAGTTCTCAGGCAAACTTCTCACCCTCATGCATTTGAT
This sequence comes from Trochalopteron elliotii, assembly GCA_024734555.1. Taxonomy (NCBI): domain Eukaryota; kingdom Metazoa; phylum Chordata; class Aves; order Passeriformes; family Leiothrichidae; genus Trochalopteron; species Trochalopteron elliotii. Next base: position 744,716 of record JANPWX010000070.1, read on the forward strand.
AATTTTTCCAGGTTTTTTTAACCTGGACATACCCATGTATATATGTTTTGAGATCTAATAGTACTCCCCTGCTCTAAGTAAAAAACCCTATTGTTTTAGCCTTATGATTTTATAAATTAATATGATGGTTTTTCAAATTTTTTCTTGAAGTGAAAGGTTTTTCATAATAATTTATATAATACATAACAATATTCACTCTCTATTCACATCTATTTTTCCTTTTAAAAAAAGAATTTAATCCACCAAAATAAAATCAGAAAACAAAAGTAATGTGGAGTAAATTGGAGTCAAAATGGGGTGGAATTATAAACAAGAAGCAGTTTACTTTTACTTGATCGTTACTCTCTTCTGGGAAACCTAAAATAATATATTTGTTTTCAATAAAATTGTCCCTCTCCTGATTTTTCTTGTTAAATGTATCTTTACCCTGTGATATCCTAAATTTGGTTTGTTTCCTGCTCATACAGGTAACATTAGACATGTACCATAAAAATTTGTCAGCAGTGGCTTTTAGTTTCCAGAAGTTGTAGCCTGTGGGCCAAGGTGCTGCTAGCCATTCTAGACAGGACAAAATATTTCCTGGAAGATTTAGTTCTATTTTCCTAAGAGTTCACTTGCAAAATGGACCTTGACAGGATGCATCCATGAATGCTGAGAGATCTGGCAGACATCATAACGAGACTTCTCACGATCATCTTTGAAAGGTCATGATGATCAGGGGAGGTGCCTGAAGACTGAAAGAAAGCAAATTTCACCCTGGTCTTCAAAAAGGGTGAGAAGAGAACTACCAGCCAGTCAGCCTCACCTCAATCCCTGGAAAGGTGATGAAGACCCTCATTCTGAAGGCCATCTCTATTTGCATGGAGGACAGGAAGGAGATTAGGGTAGTCAGTATGGATTACTAAAAATAAATCATGCTTGATCAACCTGATTTCCTTCTATGATGAAAAAACTACCTGGATGGATGAGAGAATAACAATGAATAGTGTTTACCATGATTTCAGCAAGACTTTCAACTCTGTCTCTCATTAAATCCTCATAGGCAAAGTCAGGAAGTATGCACTGGGTGAGTGGACAGTAAAGTGAATTGAGAACTAGCTCAACAGCAGCAAAACCAAAGGGTTTTTATCAGTGACACAGAGACTAATTGGAGGCCTGTCACTAGTGGTGTCCCCCAAGTACTTGGCCCACTATTGTTTGACTTACCCATCAGTGGCTTGGAAGAAGGGACAGATGCCCCCTCAGCAGGTTCACTGGTGACACAGAGCTGGGAGGAATGGCCCAGAGAGCTGTGCAGCCATTCAGAGGGATCCTGACAGGCTGGAGAGATGAGCAGAGAGGAACTGTCTGAAATTCAACAAAAGCAAATGCAGCATCCTGTACCTGGGGAAGAATAATCCCATGCAGCAGCACAGGCTGGGGGCTGACCTGCTGGAAAGCAGCTCTGCAGAGAAGGAGCTGGCAGTCCTGGTGGACAACAAGCTGTCCATGAGTCAGCAGAGTGACCTGGGGGCCAAGGAGACCAAAGGTATCTTGGGGTGCATTAGGAAGAGCATTGCCAGCAAGTCGAGGGAGGTGATCCTGCCCCTCTACTCAGCCCTGGTGAGGCCACATCTGGAGTGCTGTGTCCAGTTCTGGACTCCTCAGGACAAGAGAGACATGGAGCTCCTGGAGTCGGTCCAGTGGAGAGCTACAAAGTTGATCAAGGGTCTGTAGAAACTCTTAGAAGGAAAGGATGATAAAGCTGGTCCTGTTAAGACTTGAGAAGAGACAACTGAGAGGGGATCTCATTGACCTCATTGTCTGTAAGTATCTAAAGGGAGAGGATGGAGTCAGGCTCTTCTCAGGGGTGTTGACAAATAGGACAAGCGGCAATGGACAGAAACTGATGCACAGGAAGTTCCACCTGAACATGTGGAAGAACTTTATTGTGGAAGTGACCACACACTGGAACAGATTGCCTGGAGAGGTTGTGAAGTCTCCCTCACTGGAGACGTTAAAAAACTATCTGGATGCAATCCTGTGAAAGGTGCTCTAGGATGGGATGACCTTGCCTGAGCAGAGAGATTGGCTCAGATAACCCACTGTGGTCCCTTCCAACCTTTCTTATTCTGTGATTCTGTGAAAATGAAATAAAGTAATGTGTTGGTTTATATGAACATACCTAGAGAGTATCTGTATATAATGCTGGGGATAGCTCTTCATCATGACAGTAAATGTAAACAACAGCAATAAAAACATGCAACCAAACACGGGTGTACAATTTTCCAGAGGAATTAAAAGAAGAAAAACTGGTAAGATTTTAGATGCTAATAATTACAAGGGAATTAATCTACTGAAGGTGAGAGGTTATAAAGTCAATGAGATGACAGGGTTATATCAAGAGTGTTATGCGTAGCTTTGTGTTACATCAACATTCTCAAACACTGTTTGCGACGTGTATGTATTTGGGAAATTGGGACATCATTTTCAGGAGGATAACAAAACCCATAGCTTAAGACTGAGTACTTAAGTTTAATGAAGAGTTGCAATAATGTTAAAATTAAATATGCCAAAAACCAGCAAAAAACCCTCAAATCTTCTGGTCCTAGTAAATGAATCCAAACTTTTAAATTATTAATTATAATGTATCAATAAGTCAAGAAGGAACACTGTTTCTCTGATCTCAAAAGCTCTCTAAATTTATTATTAAAAGAACTATCTCTTTTTCTGTGGAGAGTTTTTGTGGTGAACATTATAATGTAGTGATGCAATTACAATGAACAAAGGAGAGACTACCACGACTCAGGTAATAGGACTTTTTTTGTGCATTATAATCCAATCCCATATTTTGTTTTCTTTCTTCCATTTCATTGATAGAAATCTCTTTTCTGCAGACATTTCCTTGGCCTCTGCCATATTGATCGCTGTTGAGGCAGAATGAGTCTTCTGATTTCATTCTACTTGAGAGATTGTTAAGGCAGAACAAGCCTGGAGATTCTAAGCAGGTCACTGGACAGTCCTTCATAAATATTCAGGAGAAACAAACATTGTGAAAGACACTAATGCTGATAGAATTCACAGATATGCTAAGTAAGAATAAAGAATTTCCTGCAGAGAGCTCCTGTAGGGATTATATGGCCTTATGCTTTAATGAAGTTACACTTCTGACTAATGGCAAATGATGTTAACATTTTCCTTTCAATATCAAGGACTACTTTTTTATTGTTTAAAAAATGATGGGAAAAAAACCCACAAAAATTCTAGGTTGAATTGCAAACATTTATAAGCATTCTGAGGAAGAGGTTGCATTCACTTACAAAGTCAATTTCCACTGAGAGTTTAGAAACAAGTCCTTGATTATGAAAGAATATTTGCCATTCATAGGAGTTAACATGATTATTTCGTTTGCTGCTCCACAAATAATATGAAAAGTATCTGTGATATAATAAAAAAAAATTCTTTGTAGAATCATTTCATACAAATCAGAAACACTAGATAATCCACTGGATTATTTGATGAACAGCACAATTTATAGTGAGGATCTTATTTTCTGTTAAATTTTACAGACCAGTGTGAAAAAGGGGGCAAAGGAGGAATGCTTTTCCATCTAAAAGTCTACATCATTTTCATAAAATCTTTCTCATTATGTTTCTAGCTGCCATTTCACATTAATAATATACACTTCGATTTCAGTTGAGGGAATCTTCCTAGCCTTTATCCACATTTCTGGCATCTAACTTCGAGAAATCTTAGCCTTTACTCAAAGAGAGTCACTCCTTGGACTGAACAGATGTACATAGAAGAGTTTGGCTAGAGTCCTGATCTTGTACCAGACTTTACTTGAATATTTTAAATACTTTCAATGAGGCAACTCAACCACATTCAAGTAGTAATACAAGAAAAGGTCATAGAAACCTATCGTCTGAAGAAAGACCCTCAGTCTTCCTTTTTTTAAAATTTCTACTCTTTTAACTATGACTAAATAGCAATGAAAACTGGTTCTCTTTATTTCATTAGATAGTCTTTTTTTTACAAATGGTATTAATGATAAGACTAACTAAAAATTATAGCAAATAAATAAGAATTTTCCTAGAAGGAAAAAAAAAATATTGAGGATTTATGGATGTGCACAAAGAGACATGAACTAACCAGTCTAATAGCAATGAATCAGACAAAGAAAAAAGGGTGTTAGATTCTGTCAACCACCAGGAAGTGTCCACTCAAGTGTGCAATTGTGCTATATGTGTTAGCATGACGTATTATAGGAGCTATATGTTTCTGGAATTAACTCTTGCTAGTGTCTGCTTTTTTCCCTCTACGTTATATATGTTAACACCAGCTCGGGTCAAATGACAGTGAAATTTTGGCACAGGTGTCATAACAGTTCTACAGAAGAGGAAAGTCTTGTTTTTCTGTGGCTTTGATTCATCAAAGGACTAGTTACATTGAGGAATTATAAGAAAAGATCCTTTCAGTTGCTGTGTCAATAAGATTTTTCCTTATTACTGTAGATAATAACACTTTAAAAAAACACCAAAACCTGAAAGAAAACCCTGTCCACAAGCAGCATTTGAGGGTGAGCTAAACTGTAGATGTTAAGAAGGAGAGAAAGAGAAGTCACGAGTCCATTTTATTATCCCACCACAAGAGGATGGAAGAGCTCTGACAATTATTTTTTGAGAACTGGAAGGGCAAATACAAAAGGCACTGCATGGCTGCTCTCGATTTTCATCAGGGAATTAGACTTGCCTATGACTTTCAATGCTCTCTAAATCTACAAGCCTCACACCCCCCAATATCAAGAACTAAATGTAGGTAGGAATCTTCTCAGCTGCCTTTCACATTTAAGAGTAACTTGTATCAATCCAACCCCTTCACTTAGGGTGAGAATGGAGAAATTTTGAAAAGGAACAGACTTTCAGAAAGGCTGGTTGCTCTCTGTTAACTTTAAAAGTCTAAGTTTGGAAAAAAAAACTATCTTCATATGTCTTAATGGTTGTCCTACTGAAGGTTTAAGTTAGTGCATTCCTACTTGTTACCCAGAAATATATATCTTGCCAATTCCCATTTAGGTAGTTGCATTACCCCACAAATATTTATTCCATTTTCTAATTTATTGGTTTTGATATCCTGAGAAATGTTGGCAAGTTTAATTCACTTAAAAATTCCAGCAACTAAATTTGAATGAACATAAAAACAAATTAAACATATAAAATGCCATTTTTTATGGTTTTCATTACTTAAGTAAAACTCTTGTGTTCAAGTATAAAAAATATTTTATTAATTCTGCCTCAGTTTTACTTGGCAAGACAAAGTATTATTTGTGTCTCACAGATTGACTGATTTCCTACAATCAGCATATAATACCTCTCTCCTATATACATCCTATTTATTTTTTCCCTCATAGAATAGATGGGGAAAAAATCACTCCTGTCTCTTTAACTTCCAATCAGTTTGTCATTAAACTTACAAAGAAACAAATATTTTTTTTAATTTGAGGAAAGGAATTGCTCTTAAACTTAGGAAAATACTCCTACACGCTTTTCTAAATACTTAGTCAGTATTCCATCATCTTAACAGATTGGGGGCAGTACTTCTTTCACTTAATTTAAATCACTCTGGTGTTTTGTTGTTCAGTTGGGCAGTATATTTGCTGTCATGATTTCTGATTTAATTTTGTCCTGATTTAGAGGAAATTTGTGAGGAAACTCCCAAAAAGGCTCTCTAGAAAGCTGATTCAAGCGACCCGTCCCCCAGCTGGCTGAGGAAAAGATTTCCTTGAAAGAAAGTGAAAAAACTATTTTATTAACAAGCAAAGTTTTTATTTAACAAGAAAAGTATTCACAAGCATTAAAAAATGAATAATATTAAAACATAAATCCTCTCGCTGTTCTGAAGAGATGGCAAATTCAGAAAGTCCTTGTTGTGGGGCATAGCTTGTCTGGCTCAGTGTCTTATCAGTTCCTCCTGCACTGGAAAGTGCTGAGGCCCAGGCCCCAGTGGGACACAGGAGTGAATTCCAGTGTTTTTCTGGGTTTTCAGTCTAGAGCAGGCCAATTAGTTCCAAGAAAAAGAAAAGCCACATTCTGGGGAACTTCTGTGCCTCAGCTAGCTAAAAATTAACTAAAAGCAAAGGAGAGGTCTCTCTCACTGTCCATGCTGCAGACAACACAGCCCATGAGCTGGAATGTGTGGAAGAAAGTACAGTTTCTGCAAACAAACTGTGCGCTTCTTCTTTCCTCCCTTCACTCTTGGAACCAGTCTTAAAGGTGCAGAACTTAATATCCAGCATAAACAGAACCGAGGACTGGGGCCACAAGCATCAGAAAGTCACCCTAGGACAAATTTTAAGTGGATTTGTATTGATAATAATATGCATGAAAATCTTCATAGGTGTCTTTGAGCCTGCCTCAGTGTGGGAAGTTGGGCCAACCAAACTCTGCAGCCTTTTCAATCAAACATTCCAGTGAATTGACAAACAAAATTTTTCCAGTGTGTTTTACAGCTACATATATATGTAGGTTCACATAAACGTTGTTATAATGTAAATATATAATATAAATATAATGTAAATATATAATATAAATATATAATGTTATAATGTATTATTTATTTCTATTTCACATGAAATAATTTTTTTTAAAAAATGCAAATTTTTTCATCTACTGGTTGGGCATATTGTGTCCAATGTAAAGTGGGCAAGACACACCAGAATAGAAACGAGAAAATAATCTTAGATAAATCCATGTTCTAATTGTCGCTATAAGTACATGTGTGCAGGTCACTTTGTTTTTTGTCTTAAAAATCACTGATATTTATTAATAAATAACCCTGTACTGTTATATTCTTTTTAGATGTATAAATAGTTTTTCCTTATTTTCATCTTGATTTGTCTTTGATCCTTTTAATTATAAATGCCTAAATACTGAGCTTGCAAAATGAAAATATCTTTGAAGTGGGCAGTGAAACCTTGATCAGGTCATTATAACCTCTATTTCTGCTAATTAGGCAGTGGGTGTCCTGTGGCCTTTTGACATTCATGCAAATATCATTAGCCAGGTATGTTTCTCTGTGACAGTAATATCATCACTGTTAGACTCAGTCCCAAACTGGATATTTGCATTGATTTTTCTCTCAACATCCTCTGTTCAGGAGTAAAACTTCAGAGGAATAAGGTACCTTCATACTGAAATGGAGGTGATCAATTGCTCAGTGTCCAGATGGAGATCAGTAATGAATTATGTCCACCAGGTGTCTGCACTGGGACCGCTACTGTTTTCTTCAACAATGACATAGGCAGAGGGGTCAGGTGCACCCTCAGTGAGTTTGCAGAAGACACCAAGCTGAATGGTGCAGGCAACATGCCCGAGGGATGGGATGCCACGTAGAGGGATTTAGCCAAGGTCAAGAAATAGGCCTGTGGGAACATCATAAGGTTCAAAAATGCCAAGTAAAAGGTCCTGCATGGACAAGCCCCAGTACCCATATAGACTAGGGAATGATGGGATTGAGAACAGGCTGTCATGCTTGGAGGTACCGGTGGGTGAGAAACTCAACATAAGCTGGCAGTGTGTGCTTGCAGCCCAGAAAGCCCATCTTATCCTGGGCTGCATCAAAAGAAAAGTGGCCAACAGGTCAAGGGAGTTGATCCTGTCCTTCTACTCTGCACTTTTGAGACTCACACTGGAGTACTGGATCTAGCTCTGGAGTCTTTACCACAGGAAAGACCTGAACCTGTTGGAATGGATCCAGAGGAGGACCATGAAGATGATTGGAGGGATGGACTGTCTCTCCTATGGCAAACACAGAGAGAGTTGGAGTTGTTCAGCCTGGAGAACAGAAGGCTCTGGGGAGACCTCACTGCAGTCTTTCAGAATTTAAAGGGGGTTTCTTAGAAAGATGGGGACAAACTTTCGCAGCTGTTGTGATAGGACAGGGAGCAATGGTAAAGTATATTCAGACTGGATGCAAGGAAGATTGGTTTTTTTACAATTTAGTTAGCTAACTACTGGAACAGTCTCGGGATTTTTGGGTTTTCTCTCTGCCTGAGATTTCAGGTTGGTGGTTCGGCTGTTGGTGGTGGTTCGAGCTGGTTTTTTTTCTGCTCTCTGTCCCTCTGAAGCCTTTTGGCTCGGCGTGAGAATGAAGAGGAGTCTCAAGGTCTTGTTGTTTCTTGGTTTCTCTCGTGTTTATTATTTCTTATCTTACAAATTTCTCTGTGCCCGGCCGAGACGTTCACAGCAGCTCAGACACAGGGCGACTCCCCCCGTGATGGGAGGTCGCTGCCTTCTTATACAGATAATTACGTGTCTATTATTTACAATTCTGTGCCAATGCCTATTATCTATACTAAAAAGGTCATTTCTACTTTGACCCAATCTCCTTACACTACTTTGTGCCCACGTCACATCAGAAGATGGAGGACGAGGAAGAAGGAGAAGAACTTAGGGCAACACCCTAAATCCTCCATCTTGTCCCCCATTTACGTCTATGCTAAGAATCCTAAAACTACAAAATTTTTCACCCCGTGCTGTGCAAAGCTACTATTTTCACACCTTTGTGACTTGTAATTCTTCTCTCAATGTTAGAAACTTTTTCCATGGACTAAAATCAAAGCCTGTGTCTTCCTGGGCTCTGTGCCAGGCAACCCCCCTGGACAGACCCCCCTGTCCAGGATTCAAACCCTCTTTCTTGGGTCCCAGGCCTCTCTGCCGAGGTCTGTGACCATCCAGGGCAACTAAAGGAATGCCCTGGACTCCAACAGAACAGATTTCCCAGAACAGAGGGTGACTGAATAATTATGGATACATACAAGCAGCTGATAAACAAAATAACCCAAGTTGGAATTTTGAGGATGTGAAGGAAGGAAAAGTTGGACATTTTGTTATTATGTACAAATAATTTACTTTATCTGTAACCGGAGGATATACACAGATGTTTAGCCTGAAAATTTTGATTTATATCCAAAAAGTGAAAAAAAAGCTTCAGAAGACAGATTAAGACCATAAGTGATTGCTATGGTCATTCAATTTCACCAGTGTGGTACAATAGATAAGAAAATCTGTCTTATAAAAAGGCGTTTATGGTGCTGACTTTGTACTAGCTGAGAGATATTAAAGCAATCTGAAGTATCTCCAGTCACTTCTGACATTTGTAGGAAATAATGCAGTTTGGAGATTTCTAAATACATGGACACCTTTTTTGTAGTTAAGAAATGCAAGAAAATGCAAGGCCACTATTTTTCCCAGCACGATGTGAAATGGTTATGTCTTCACAAAGGCTTAAAGTGGTCCTGACCTATTTTTTTTTTTAAATAGCATCACCACATACATACTGCTAAAGTAGCAGAAAAAATAAATATGTTCCCTTGGATGCAGAGTGCATATAAAATCTTTTATGTGTTTAAAATATTTTCTTTTAGATGATGTTTAATAAATGCAGAATATGGAAAAGGCAGAATTCCCTCCTTCCCCACTCTCCTTCACAGTCAAGATAATAAGAAGGTTTCCTATAGAAATGAGCCACAATAGCTTCCAGGAGCGCAATGACTGTAGACAAATACGCAGTCATAACACACAATAGTTCACATTCAACCCTGGATGCAATAATTATTTTAATGAGAAAGATAATGGCTAGTCAGGACACTGGAGTTAGTCCCTTACTATATTAGAGAAATGTTTTGTGAGTTAAAAATTTGTCATAGGCAACCCCCCAGACAGTGAAGGAAAGAGCTTATGCTCCGTGAGCTGACAGTTATCAAACCTGGTGCATAGAGCACAATGGGCATGGAGCATGGTCCCATGTGTCAAGTAAAGGACTCTGAATCAGAGCATTCCAGTAGAATACTGGTTCTTTAAATTAGTTCTATGCTCTAGCATTGCTACAAAAATGGTACACCATGCTGAAAGGATTTGTCCCAATATAGTCCCAAGAATGAGTAGGGAAATTCATCCTATTTAGCTAAACAAAGTTTCATTATGCTCACACATTTAGCGAACGCTGTTGAAAATCCACTTGTGGTGCACCTTAAGTAGTCATTTGTGATTATGAAAGGAAGACAGCAATGCTGCTACCTCCACGTGATAGCCTTTTCTTTATTTTGCAGACAACTAAATGACTCCAGCAGAAAAGAGTGGTGGTGATTCAGGACAAAATCTAGCATTAAATTTTTTTGTTTAATTTTTCTTTCACTAGTAAGCTGAAAAATAAAATAGCATTATAGAGCTTTATTGTTTCAGCAAAACATATCATGCTGGATTCAACAATACAAGACACTTAAGACTCTTGCTGCTCCCTACTCCCAGATTCAATCAGTAGCAAGGCTGATGATGTAATCCTATAAGGAACATGCACATGTATCACACATACAGTTAGATATAGAAATTAATTCCATAGATATAGGTGTATAGAGATACATAGATGATAGATAGATAGATAGATAGATAGATAGATAGATAGATAGATAGATAGATAGATAGATAGATAGATAGATAGTTGCTGCCATCATGGACACACAAGTCCTCCAACCTGTGGTCTGATCCACTGCTTTCAGGCTCCCATACATACACAGATACACACAGAACAGAGTCCCTCTAACCGAGGAGAGAGTTAGAAGTAAAAGCAATTAGATGGTAAGACAGACTGTGCTGGTCAGACAAATCACAGAAGCACAGAATAAGCTGAGTTGGAAGGGAATGACAAGGATCGTGGAGTCCAACTCCTAGCCCTGCAGAGCACCATCTCCAAAAGTCACATCATATGCCCAAGAGTATTGTCCAAATGCTTCTTTAGCTCTGTCAGGCTCTGTGGTGTGACCACTTCCCTGCGGAGCCTGTTCCAGTGCCCAAACATCCTCTGAACCTTTTCTTATATCCAAGCTAAATCTCCCCTGGCAGAACTTCAGGCCATTCCCTCAGGTCCTGATCAGCACAGAGAATAGATCAATGTGTGCCCCTCAACTTCCCCTAATGAGGATGTTGCAGACTGCGATGTTGCAGACTGCAATGTTGCCCTCCTTTGGACACTCTCTAATAGCCTTGTCTTTCTCATATTGTGGTGCCCAAAACTGCACACAATACTCAAGGTGAGGCGGCCCCAGTGCAGAGAAGAGTGGGACAATCCCTCCTTTGCCCGGCTGGTGATGCTATGCCTGATGCCCCCAGGACAGAGTTGGCCCTCCTGGCTGCCAGGGCACTGCTGACTCATGCTCAACTTGCCATTGACGAGGACCCCCAAGTTCCTATTCTGTGGGTCTCCTTTCCAGCACCTCATTCCGCAGTCTATCCATACATTTAGGGTTGCCCCATCCCAGGTGCAGGATTCAGCACTTGTCCTTGTTGAACTTCATTCAGCTGGTGATTGTCCATTCCTCTGATTTGCCAAGGTCTCTCTGCCAGGCCTCCCTGCTTTTAAGGGAGTCAACAGCTCCTCCCAGTTTTGTAGCAACAGTGAACTTGCTCAGTATCTCTTCCAGTACAGTGTCCAAGTCATTTATGAAGATGTTGAAGAGAACAGATCGGAGGGTGGAGCCCTGAGGAAGCCCACCAGTGACAGATCACTGGTCTGATGTCACCCCATTTACTGA
>JANPWX010000070.1:761259-843759 GCA_024734555.1 Trochalopteron elliotii
TACAAAAGCATTCTTGGACTTCCATGGGACTACTATGAATATGTTTATAATATGATTAGGCAGGCAAAGCGCTCCTAAAGTGCTGCATCACTAGTCTTGTGACTGTTATACTGCTGTAGTGGGACCTCTTAGACTTCTAGTGGGCTGAAATAGCATTACTTATAAGTGTACTTATATCTTACTTAAAATGAAGAGAATCTTGCTGGCTGATGTCATGAGGCTTGAAGAATGATATTACTGTTACGAATGGTGACAGATTTTTGCTCACTTTACTTCTGTGTCTCAAATGGCAGCATTACTCCACAATTTTTGTATCCCATAGAATGGAGTTCAAAATAAATCCCTGCTTGCCAAAAAAATTGAAAACATTTACTGATCAAATAAATTAATTTAATGCACATTTGTGAACCATTAATATGGTATTCTCCTGGGGGCAATAGAAGCATTGCTGTGGGACTACCAGGCATGGTGCTACACCACAACTGTTAGAATTTCTGGAGACTTCTAGATTTGCATTTTCTTTGTAGTTTCATTAACATAATTTGAAAACAGGCTTAATTAGTGTTTTAGCACTATTCATTTTGGTTTATTTTTATTTTTTTTAAATTCCTGAAGAGGTGTTTTTTCAACAGGGTAAGATATTGAGTTGACAACCCTGAAAAATCAACCTCCTTTTGAAGCTATACAATGATTTTGTACAAAGCTAGTACCAAGTCCGTTTTACTGATCAGGGTGGGGGTTTCTTTAGTTTTTGCTTTATTGCCATTTTTACTATCTCTTTGTTGATCTGCTGTGACAGTTCTTGTTCTAAGTTCCTAAATGTGTGACTGTCTGGGCTTCATTCTCCACTAGCTGTTAAGCAAGAACTTTCAGGAAAATAACCTGCTAAGCTCTCTCAAATCAGGCAAACAGAATTGGTGTTACTGCTCTAAATTAATAGATTGTTTTTCCTAAGGGTGGGATAACAGTAGGTATTTTTATGCTTTTCCTCTCCATGATAATCTATGTTTAGCATTTTTCCAGGTATTCCGTTCATGAAGTTTTGTAGCTTGTACAAGTATATTGTTCTAATGGAATACTGCTAATAGTCCTGAAAACGCTTTTTTCTCCGCCAAAACTTTTATCGTCATTTCAGTTTATGATTTTTGCACTCCTTTTTTTTTCTCTAAGTTTATTTCTTTTCTCTTCTGGCCACACTGATCTTGGCAGAACAATTTTTCCTCTTTATTTGAAAAATTTTGATTACTCTTTGCTTTTACAGACAAAAGTATTAGTTGGTGTCACATATGATTTTACTGGTCCACCAGAACCAGGAATCAGATTTTCTGCTCATTTTATGCAGAACATCAACAGATGAAAAAATTCCAAGTTAAGTATTACTTCAGCAGATATAAATTAGAGACCTGAAGTTGAAAGAGTCTGTATCCTTCTATACTTTTTCATGTAGTTTTCTATTTAAATAATTTTGTTATTATAACATAAAAAGAATTTTTGAGAAAGAAAAACAAATCTAACCACCAGAGTAGTAAAACTGAAAGAAAAATTAGTCTACTTACAAATACACTTCATTATTTTATTGGCTGAATAAATGATATTGCCTCCAAAACATCAGTTGTGAAGGATGCTGAGAACTTAGGCATAAAAAACATAAATAAAAGCTACAAGACATTTGCAAATGTCAGATAACTAACATCACCCAAGAATTTCCTGTATGGTACCCTTAGCCTCATTTGGACAGTAATGCAGCACTGAAATTTGTGTTTCTGACGAATCACAGATACATAAAATCCTCATGCAGCCAGATTACATGTCTTTCAAAGCCTTTAGTAAAACTACTTCTGGCTCACTCAGAGCATTATTAGGCTGTGGAAAGGTGCGTTGCATTAGATGGTTAAAACCAATTGCCAGATTTCCAGCAGGACTAAACTGCTGTAGCTTAATGAAAACGAATCTCAGTGGCCACTGCAAATGGAATAGCAGTGGGAACTGTGGGGAGGGAGCTGGCTGAGCAGTGATGATCTGAAGTACCTCTTGCCTGTGTTAGAGGGCGGCTTGCTAATCAGAAGTTGTTAAAACAGTTGTTTGAAATGTTGCCACTGGACAGGACCTTTCTAAGCAAATGAGTAATCCCAACAGTACTAATGATACCTATTTATCACTGAGGTTCCATTTGTATGTTTTGTAGTTTCCAGTCTGTTACAGGAAAATGGTGGTGGCTGGTTGAATGCTTTTTTTTTTTTTAATGAACATTTAAAGTACATAATTTTACTTAATTTGTGCCAGAAAATTGCCCAAACACCTTCATTAGAAATAAGCAAATCTGTTCAATACTATCTGAACAGCAGGCAGTAGATGCTTTATTGAACAGAAAAGCTTTAACAAACCTTATCCTGTACATGTCCTGTACTATCAGTCTGTTTATGTACTCCCAAGTTTAAGGAAAATACGGGTGCTGCTACATAATAAACGGTGTCTCTCTACCCTTCTTTTTTATCCAGGTGGTTGATTATATGGTATGGGATATTTTCACAGGTGGTATAGAAAATCATATATACCAGCTGCTATACCCACTGAGCAACACTTTGCTAAATGACACAGCACCAATCACATATAACAGCTCTAATGACTCGAGTTGTATCTTTACTAGATGTGTCTCTTTCTTTTTCTACATTGAGAAATAGCTTTTAAAAAGACCTTTACCTGCCTCTGTATTTTTGCAGGTTTTTTGCATGTTCTGTTAGGTAAAAGAAAAAATATTCAGGAGAAATACAAGTGATTAAAAAAACCCGCAATAATACAAAATCAGATAGGATAGCAAAAATGAACTGTGCACTGGACGACTTGGCATGCTGCCACCAATCCTTGGCAGAAATCACTTGCTGCTGGCACTGGACATGTTTGATGCACTAGCCACTGGGCCCCTGCTATAAACATTTTACTATGTAGAATCAATATTGACATATTGCATAAACAACTGGATGAACCTTGGAAAAAAATGATAGCAAATGGCATTTCAATAATTTCACATAAATCTGAAAATCTAATTGTGCTTGACATTACTATTACTACTGTATCTAAAGGCCCTGATTATCACAGAGCACCATTAAATTTAGTCTACTGAACATCAGTATTGCACATTCTTTTCCTATGAGTATGATTGGTGTGAAGAATGCAGCAATACAAAAATTATCTTCAGTTGGTACCCTGTGGGAAGGCATCCAGGGTATTTGTTGCCCTTTGTGCAATTAACAGTCATATTGATCACTTGCTTATTTCAATTAATAGTAGATAAGCTGTCTGATTCTCATCCCTGCTGTAATTAATGAAAGTAGACATTAACTGTTGCTAGAACAAAATAACTGCTTCTCTACTACCTGAACTTCTTGTTTGGAAGTGTGAGATATGTTATGACCAAGTTTGTTCCAGGAGTAGACCATAGATTAAGAACTTTTCATAGCTAAATAATGCAGGTTTGTAGTAGAAATCCATCAATGCTTACATATTTTCTTCAATTTTGATAGAGAAATTAATATATTTAAGAAAAAGATAGTCCACACTTGCAGTCCCTGAAATCCTTCATATTTTAAATAATGAGAGAACGCTTCTGTCTCATAAAAAAACAATATTGTTGCTTCTTTCTCATGAAACACTTATAACACAGCTCACCATTATTGCCAGGTTTATGTGAAAATCTCATGAGATCACATGCTTGTGCTATAACTCCAAGTTCTTGAAGTCTAAAGCTGATGCTCCAAGTCGTCTAAATCCCTCTAAGGATGTGGACTCTTTTACTCAGTTGGAAGCTGTCAAATCACTGAAGAAGGTTTAAACTACCACATAAAGTATTGCTTCCTGCTGTGGCTGATGAAGGAGATACACAGTAGCATTACATTGTGACATTATTATTTTTTTTCTTGCAATAATAAAGTGTCCTCTTCTGTGCAAAAAGAATTTGACATCCTTGTCAGTGCTTTGCCTTTGATAGGTACAGTTAAGTGATACTAACCACGGATAAGTTTTCCAATAGATGGAAGCAGATCTGCTTCACATCTAATATTGAGGTGAGGTGGGTGAACATAATGAATGCAAACTGATGTTGGCAAGGACAGAAAATGATGGAATAGATGGACTGTGTGATGTATGCATCTTCATGTCTCCAAAATATATGAAATGGAGGGGAAGAGCTACTCCCTGCATTAAATTATTCAGACTACTTAAAGAAAAAAAAAAAGAAAGAGAGAGAGAGAGAGAAAGGAGAAAACATATATAAACATATATTGATTTATATGTAAGCAGTAAAAGAAATTTGTACTTTTCCTAATTCTGGTCATGCTTTATATTTTTTAGGTATCCAATACTTTTTTGCCTCTTTGTTTTTCTTTTCTGCCATTAACTGTTCTTTCAGGAGCACATTGACAGCTTTGAGCTGATAGAGAATCATTATAATCAGTGTAGAAGATATAAAGTCACAATGAGAAGGGAATTCATGTTTACAGTAGTGGCGACCACACACTGTGATAGTTTGCATTAGAAACTCAGCAGGGGAGTGTGAAAAGCTGTAGCATTATAGTAGATATGGGGCTTTTGGCATGAATAGGTCACGTGTGTTCAAGTACCTGTCTAACATGTAACAATCACAAAATATTATCATATCCAGCAGGACCATTATTGCTGCTGCATTGAATATGTAGCCTCTTAAGATGTCCCATGCTCTCAAAAAATGAAAAAGATACAGCATCAAATAATGGATTCCCTTTAACCATACCATGTGTACATTTCAGAATACCTTGCCACAAAAAGAGCAGACAGGCTTACAAAGGAATAGATCAAAACTGCATGGAACAGGTGGTATGTCAGACCAAGGTTTTACTTTCAGGTAAATAAAATCTTTTAGCCAAAATGAAGAAACAAATGCATGAAACAAAATGAAAAAAACAAAGTTTTACATCTAAGCCCTGAAAAAAAAAATAATATCATAATGAACAGAAGCTTATAGCAGCTCAAAAGACAGGTTCAAGAATCCAGGAAATATTTTCTGGGAAGATACAAACATACACCAAAGATTCAACACTGTGATAAGTCCCTTTAGTTTTTTTATTTATTTCTTCTCTGTTTTTTGCTTTGAGCTTATGAGGTGAACTGTAGGCAGTTCAAAATTACAAGCAAATCTCTAAGAGACAGAGATCAAGCAGCAGGAGTTTGACCTCAAAGTCTTTTTTACAGTAGCAAAACCTACATTTTATCCCTGTTATTACAACACCATGTAGGAAGAATGTTAAGGTTACACAGAAAGACATTGAAAATTTGAAAGATAGCAGAAATACTTTTCTACTTTGCCCAGAAACAGAGGGATGTTACTGTCTTCATTTCACAAATGGGCAACTCTAACAGGGAAAGATTAAGGTCAAGGGATGTGCTTATTTTTTTTTTTTTTTTTGGCTGCCCAGGTGGAGCTACATCTCATGCCCATGCACCTGATGGTCAGAGCACTTAGAATTTAAAGGAATAGATGAAATCTATTTTAGGTTGTACACCAAAATGGCTTGGAGTTAGACATCTTACATTAGTGGAGATTAATCACAGAATCACAAATTCTCACCCTAAGTGTTCAAAGAACTCCTGTTGACTTCAGAGTCAACAAGCATTTTGGGAAACAAAACTGCCACCAAGAAAGTGAGGAATAGCCCACTAGAAACATTTTTGAAGAGATAGCTGTCTACAGCATGAGAGACAGCCTGCCCACAATGTTAGTGGTCAGTTGTCTTAACCACATTGTGCTTTCTCCTTTGCCACAGCTCATCTCAGTAACCATCATGCTAGTGTACAAGTACTTGATATTATATAAGAAAAAGAAATCAAGAAATCAAGAAAAGAGTGTAGGTAGATAGCTAAATTGAATCAGTTTGCTCCACAGTTGTCCTAAGAAAAAAGGACAGAGGAAATAAACTTCCAGACAGGAACCTGATCGCACACACTTCTTAATTCTTTGATTTTACTTTGTATCTACTTTGGTCTCTTCCAAATAGATTTCTTTGTTACATAGAGATATATTTCCTATTAGAGTGGATGCAAATTAACAAACTATCTGTTCTTATTTTGGAGGACTAGTCAACTTTTACTTAGCTGATAAACATACTGATATATACTGATGTAAGCCCGTAAAAGCCTGCTTGTAGTCACCTTCATCATCAACTATGTCCTGACAAAACCTAATGCTCAACTTCATGGCTACATTTTAGCATCACTCACAAACTCATGTGCCAGATGTGAACTGACAGACATGCTCAGAGTTCTGACTTTAAGTCCCAAGAAAACACTAGCAGTAGGTCATTCCCAAATACTATTTCTCCCTATAGAAGTTTGGGACACTTTTCCAAAATGGTAAACTAGGCCTAAGTCTCTCTTCTACAAGATGAGATGTTAACACCATGTCCCAAGTGAATACAATAAAAGACAGGATACAAGGATTTCTGGAGCAGGCATTTCTCATTCCTGCTTCTGCAATTTGCTCTGCTATGCATCAAGTAAGACTCACTGAAGCAAAGAATTCAATCTTTCCAAGTAAATGTCCTAAGCACTGGTTCCTAGGAAAAAAATGTGGGGGAGGGCATTTCCACCTACCCTTCCTTTTTTAAGAGAGATCTGAAATGCCAAACTCTCAAAGAAAGGGCTTTGATGCCTACTCCCAGAAGAAAGTGGAAAATAAATTAATCTTTCAAGGGAGAGAAACTGGTAGTCGAAGTTAGGGGTCAAATCACCTGAGAGGGAACTTAAATATTGGCATTATTCAAAATGCTTTCTTCAAATCTAATTCCAAGATGGAAAAATAATTACAGTTATATATATCATTTAGGACCTGAGAATTTCAGGAAAGTAAAAGATGTCTAAAAAGTATCCTAAATATTTTTCAGCAGTCTAGACAGAGGAAGAAATCTGTCAGCAAAGTACAGCCTATATACTTCATGGACAGTAGATGTAGATCCAATGTAGATCCAAGCTACTATTAAACAAAATAAGGTAAAAACACAGGTTTTATCACTGACCCTTGATTATCTCTAATGTCTAGACAAAACATAACTGCAACTGAGGGAGCAGTACTTTCTGCTAAGGAGAAACAAGGACCTGTTGCATGTAAGTTGTGATTCAGATCAGGCATAGTGTCCTTACCTGAGAGAAGCAATACTTCAGCTGTTGCTCTCTCTTCTCCCATTTTCCATGTTGGTAGAAGCTGTGGCAAACTTCAGTGTATATTTCTATTATGCCCTTCATGTTTCACCGTATGTGAAATTCATTACAGATGTTAGGTGCATGGATTTTGTTTTCTCCTTTTTATACTGGGAAGTGAGTTCTCTCTAGCTCTTAAAGTTTAATTCCTCTATGACCATATATGAACTGTGTTTATATTTTTATGGCCTTTAGCATTCTGTGTTTTCAAGGTCTTTGCTATCTTCTTGAGTTTTACTCTTGGGGATCACTGTCATACTGCACACAATCCTTGAAAGAATGCATGGTAAGAGCCTTCCTGATAACATGGAGCCATAACTTCATTACCTCCTTCTTTTCTTAGTGTTCAAAATTAAATTTTCTTGCTCCTATGAAAATGAATTTACTGCTGTGCTGTACCAGACAGGAACATTTTCATTTCTTTCAGTCAGGTAGATAAACTGTGCAGCAAAAAGATAAAGAGTTATGAAAGAGGAACAAAGCTAGAGAACAAGCCCACATTGTTGGGTGTTTTGCTTTAGGTTGGGCTTTTTTGTTGTTAAGTTGGCATTTTTCATTTTGTTGGCTGGATTTGGTTTGGGTTTGGTTTGTATTCTATTTATATTGTATTACAACTACTTGAGAAGAATGCCACAGCTACAATTCCTAAGACTACTACAGTTTTCTATGTGTTTAATGTACATTAGGTACCCGAAGTCCACAAAACTCCTGCCATGATTCTCCGTACTTGCCAAAGGTCCTAGCAGGAAGGCATAGCAAAATAGGACTTGGTAACACCTCATACTACTGTAATTCTTTAACCATTAGACCATGCTTCTGCTATAATATTCTTGAAATTAAACTGAACTCACTTAATTAAATGGAAGTATTTCATAAACTGTGTTAAAATGAACTTCAGTATAGAATTTTTGCCACATCTAGAGTTACACTATTGCACAAAACTAAAATATTTCTTTTCCTCAAGACAATTCTGCATGAGTTCTCATAGTTACATGTCCAGCACAGTACCCTCTGTGTTCAATTTCAGAACTGGCAAGTAACAATAAAAAAAAAACACCTTAAATTCTCTAGATAACTTAATAAATTAAGCATGCCACAACTGCTAATTACCAATACAACAACTAAAATCAAGTTTGTATAAACAACATTGTATGTGCTACATTCATCTGCACTAGCTATCCTAATTGCCGGGGCTGAGATTATAACTTGGAGAAAGTAAAATATTATGTTGTACTACTCCATAGCTAAGAGATTTTTTCCTAAAGGGTGACAAAGGAACACAATCAGAGACACCCATTCACCGCTAACGCCATTAATATTGACATTTTGAATAAAAAAAATGCATGTTCATTGAAAAGAACCATGTTTGATATCTGAAGACTGATTTATTTCATATGAAAAACTAAAGTGTGTTGTAAGGATATGTGTACAAAGCAAACCTGTTAAATACTTAACCAGGCATAACAAAAAAAATGTGTTCTTTAAGAAAGAATGCTGGCAGCAACACTGCTGTAGTCTGATTGGTACGTTAACAGTCCTGGTTGTGATAGAAGAACACCAGTGTCAAGGAAATCTCATTAAAAATCCTTTCCTTTAGTAGATAATGGACTGTGTGGCTAAACTGTGCAGCTGTTGGCTTTCTGATCTGTGCTTTCCAATTTTAGTCTCTAAGCAAGGTTGCCTTATTAGCAAAATCTTCTTTCCAAAATATGCAGAACTGGATTAAACATCTGATGTTTACAAAATGTATTTGATTACATTTCTCATGCCTTTTCAAAAATGAGGGCTAAATCCAGCTTTCTTATAAGTGAATGAGTAGCTGTGGGCTGAGGTTGGTTAAAAAACACCATGTGACATTTGCCAACAATGTGATGAGGATTATTTTCTGAGAGAAAATGAAGACCCAGGTTCAAGACAAAGAATAGACCCTGATTTATAAAACCACACAGAATTAAAAAATAAATGTATCTTATTAAAAAAAAAAAAAGAGAAAAAATATATATCCTCTGAAAACAGAATGAGAGAGCTGGGATTGTTCAACACGGAGACGAGAAGGTTCCTTATGGCAGCCTCACAGTACTTGAAGGGGACCTACAAGGCAAGGAAGAGGGGCTTTCTACAAGGTCATGTAGGGATAGGAAAAGGGGGAATAGATTCAAACTGAAGGAGGGTAGATTTAGATTAGATATATTGAAGAAATTCTCCACGGTGTGGGTAAGTGAGGCACTGAAACAGTTATTTAAAGAAGCTGTGGATGCCCCATCCCTGGAAGTGCTCAGTACTGGGTTGGATGGAACTCTGAGCAGCCTGGTCTAGTGGAAGGTGTCCCTGCTCATGGCAGGACTTGGGGCTTGGAACTAAGTGATCTAAAAGGTCCCTTCCAACTCAAATCATTCTGTGATCCTATGGTTTAACTTTGTATAACCAATAGCAGTTGATCAAGCCAATTTAAAGCTGGGGGCCTCCAGTGAACAGGAGACCAAATTCTATTCATCTACTGCAATAGCAGGACAGAGACATCAGAGTATTTTTAAGTATCTCTTGTTAAGAGACACAATTGCATTTCTGTTAAATATAATCAATTGTCTAAGTAAAAATGGAAGTTAAGGTTTATGAGAAAGGAACTGAACCAGACAATATATTTGGCAAGAAGTAAACAAATGAACTAATAAAATGACTGGGCTTCAATCACACAGAAGTCTTATTTTTTCCAGATAGATTATTGATATAGTGGTAGATATTATCTATAAAATTTCTTCCTTTGCAAAGGATGTCCATTTGTTAAAAGACACAATTTCTCAAAATATATTCTTTTGATATCATGTGTAATTAAACTAATCAATGCAATGCCACAAGATGTTCTGAAGGCCAGATGTCTAAATGACCTTAAAAAGAAATATGACAAGTTCATGGAATATAAGTCTGGGACTATTAGAATTGTCATGCCTGACTTCATTCTTGAGTTTGGGAATTTCCAAAGCCATCGATTCATGTATGTTAAGAAAGCTAACCAATAAAGTAGTTTCTTTGCTCCTGTACTCTTTCACAAGCAAACTGGAAGAAAAATCCTGGGTTACATTGACCTGTTGTCCCTTCCCTGATAGTCCTTTGTAATTATATTATCACCAAGGCCACTTAGATAGTTGGACATTTAAACATTTGAAGTAAGCTAGCTGAAGCCAGTGATTCAAGACCTAAAGGCTGACATTGCTAAATTTACTTTGTGAGTCCTACAAGAGAACAGGAGCATTATTTGAATTGGGTACTGATTAATTCTCAAATATTCAACCAGCAAGATCAGCCACAGTCAACCTTTCCATAGACCACAGCTGCATTCTATCCAGCCTAAAGTATCATACATACAATTTCACATATACATATATGTGTGTGTATATGAAATATATATAAAATAATATAAATTATTCTATTAAGATGGATTTGATATAAAAATTATTGCTCCCTGAAATGTATATTCATTTTAATATTAGACAGTTGCTGAATAAAAGGAAAGAAGAATCAACAAGAAGAGAATTCTCAACTTTTCCTTCTTGCAGCAATACAGGAATTTTTGAGCTACTTTCCAGATAAATTCTCTTCTCTCAGTCCCTTTCTCTTACTTTCTTACTTCACCAGGATCCAGCTTTGACAGAAGGGTTGGAAGTTTTCCCTCAGTCTCTTTGAATCCCCTAATTTCTGCTAGTAGGAGCTCTGAATCAGTTCCATAGCTACTGTACACAAGGTGGGCACTTCTATCTTATCCTCTTGTCTTCTAACACATAAAAAGTCTGATTATTTAATCATATGCCTTCACATGAAAACCCCAAGGTTCTGATCCTCAGAAGGAGGAAACAGCTCTAAAGACATGTTTATGTAGCTATTTCAGTAAGGCCCTAAATCTTCCCTTTGAGGCTTACCAGCTGAACCATCAACCTAATAAAATGTAACATGGTACAATTTGGAGCTTCTCTGAAAAGTAAGCATAGCACTGAATGTAAACTGATAGCACTCAGAATCCAAAATTAAATCCACCCGTCCTGCTGCAGGGATAAGGGACTCTAATAGGTCTGTAGTTCAAAGACTTCCAGCTGAGTGGCATTTAGGAAGCTTTTTACTTATTTTATTTAGGAACATTTTTACTTGGTTAGCCACCACTTCCAATTAAGACACTGAGATTAATGGGTTGAAACCCCAGCTCATTTTTTAAAAAATAGCCTTTCAGTTATGAGCTTTATTGTCTTTTTTTCCTTTTTTGACTAACTAGAATTGCTCATAAAACCTTTCAGAACTAAAAGTAATTTAAGAAGCTGTTCCTTGATGCGTTTCAGCTATTAGATCCCAGTTCCCAGCTTTTACTCCATAACTGACTATGTGTAGACAGGCTTAGTGTATGTTAACATATCAAACGTGGATATAAATTTGATGTGTTAGCAGGTCTGCTCTGATTAAACTTAGGATCAAGAACTTAATTGCATCACTATATAAGCATAACCTTTATTGGATTACTAAGCTGCAGAGAAGGGCAAAAAGGCAAATGTGTCTCTGTACATATGATTTTACATTGTTTGGTCTTATTGACTACACCCTGTTCAGCCTCAGGAACACTTACTTCTTTGGAGTGATTGCATAGAGAACATAATCCCTCAATTTATCAGATCTCAATAAACTTATCTTGCACCTGCCACCTTTTGTTAAGTGTCAGAACAATTGAATTCGTTCTGGAAACAAGCAGTTTGGATCTCATCTTATACGTTTGTTATTATAATTGAAATTAGAAGTCTGCTTATGAACCAAAAACACTAACAATTTTTGCATAGGCTATTTGGGAACAGAATCTTTTTCCAATAGGATTCTCCTTTCCTCTGAGAGGGTAATTAGGCAGCATGAAAAGATGAACTCTAGTGGCCAAATGGATGAGATTTTGGCCAGGAGAAGACCCTGGGAACCTGCTGAAAAGAGGCTATATTAGAAAACAGCCTCCAGCATGGTGCTAAGGAGACTTTGCAATCTGACTCAGGCATTTTTCTAGTGTTGCTAACTGCCTCAGCAGCTCAGTGAAAAGCAAGATGAAAGAGAAAGGTGTGTCCTTCCTACACAGAAGACTAGATTTTATTCAAGACTAATTTTACTTCTATATTTATTTTAATAAAACATAGATTGGGAAGATTTTTGTCTCTTATGACATTAATTTCAAAGAAAATGTGCTGTAGATCCACTAGAGGACTGTCTGATTCAGAGTCCCACCACAAAGACCCTTGATCATCCTAGATGTTCACAGGTTTCAGACAACAGGGCTTTAAGGGTATTCATTTCCCTGTACTCCAATATTTAGTAAAAATAGCTCTTGTCTCCAACAAGATTAAAAAAAATCAGATTAATTGAATAGTGACTCCATGAATGAATACTTTATCTCATGGCCCTGATGCCTGCAGTTTATCTCATTTCATGACCTATGCCAGTCTGGCTCTTGTACTTGGATTTCTATCTTCAACCTGGCTCCTGTGTATCATCTGGTCTAAGGAAAAAGGAACAGATTACTAGACCTCCCAGTTTTATATACACTACATTTTTTAGAAAAGAATTTAAAGAATTTATTAAAAGTAAATATTCTCTTAGAAATGGAATTTTAGCTTTTTTGAAAAGAGTAGAGTTTGAACATATGTTAAAGTATTAAAACCTATTACACAATTTAAGATAAATACAATAAAAAGTCTAATGCTTCAACCAAAGATGCTTTGCCTTGGTAGCCTCTAATCATTCTTAAAGAAAGAAAAATGAATAGACTACTTAGTCTTGAAAGAATATTTTACTATTCATAGAAGTATAATAAATTGTTAGACTTTTCCGTGTACAGTGCTTTAATTAAAAAATATAGTTTTCTTCTCAAATATGATAATGTGCTTGTGTGATGGATTAAAAGCCCCTGAAATTCTACATGTCACAGAAAATAAACTCCTTTTTTTCTAATTAGAAAAATTAATGTTGGTTACTGTTACAATATTAAATGTTTGATGGACTGAGATGATATTAGATTATCTTTCAGCCTATTTGTTATAAAAGATGAATGGCAAATACAAACTCAAAACACATCAAAGTGCACAATAACTTCATAGGAAAAAAGGAAGGAAATAAAATGTCAATATGTTTGTTACATTGCGCCTGTTTTGGCCTCTTATATGTACTTGCTTAATGTGCAATTTATACAGCACAACTAATTCTGATGGCTTATTTTACAATGCAGAAAGTGTGAAAACAATATATATATTTTTCTCTGAACTTTCTGTGGCAGTTCATGGATTACCATGTAAAGGCTAAAAATTATCCACATGAAAGCAGAAAGAAAATATCCTTACATTTTTTTTCCTTTTATTTTAACTCACAGAGTAAACAAAAATAGCTGGATAATAACAGAGAAATATGAGGAAATTTTAGAAAACATGGATGGGATTAGTCTCACCTAGTTTTTGAGGTATGTGAAAATCTAGTTTGCTTTTAAGTTGATTTTCCTGTGTTCCTGCTGTAACCAGTAAAGACAAACACACATCTCTGAAGGGCAGTTCCTTGGTGGTGGTGTGCAGAATGTGTTTGCCCTTCTGGTTCTCTTACATTTGTCTAAATTGATTTTCAAACCCATGTCTTCCAGAGTGTATATTTCTCTCTGCATATGCAAATGTAGGCAAAGAGCTTGAGTCAGCTGTCCACAAACTTCTTTTTCAAATGTCCTAGACTCCACTTCTGGCTATCATCAGCACTTCCAGACACCTCCCTGAAGAGTCCAGTAGCATGCTAGAATTGGCAGATATTCTTGGACACTTTAAGATGTATTAAAGTCTCATACAAGTCAAGCTCAAGATGATCAGTTAAATCTTAGCTGAACTGAACAGGAATCAGTTCATCTACATTTAGACATCTAGAGCTACATGTCCTCTGGTTTATCTAAATTCCTATTCAACTCTAGCAGAAATAGCAGATGAGATGCACCTAACCTCATTCTGTTTGCGATCCCCTAAGCTCTCAGAAGCAATAACATGGAGCTTGACTGACAGCCAACAAGGCTTGGAGGAGACTTGTACCCTTCTGAAGAAGAAGTTAAAAGACACATGGAATAACTTCATGGCATATAAAATTGCAGAGGTTTATATGCCACCAGATTAATTTTTCCTTCATCACTGCAGTTCATGACATGCAGAAAAATTATTTTTCTTATCCCACAGAAATCACCTACATTTGATCTCCTGAATAGCTCACCAGATTTTAGTGACTATACTGTCTAGAATTGTATTGGTTGTAAAGAAAGGCTACATACTCTGCTTCAAGGTGGACTCTGCCTTACTCTGAAAGTTGATCTCACTCAAAGGAGGTAGGATGAGCAGACCCTCTCCTCTGAAGTGATAGAAATTCCGTCTTTGCTGTTATTGATGAAGTAAGGGTCAACAGAATTAACCCCTAAAAGTACCAAGTATCAAATATTCATATAACGGGAAGTGTTAAAACATCCATGGGGTTGGAGAGATTTTGAAGCTGCATCTAGATTTATCTGCTATGGGGCATTAGCAACCAAATCAGATTCAGGTCCTCTTCAGAACTATGATTCTCATTCACTATATACTTTTTCTGAAAACCAAGATACAGAGAAATGCTGGTTAATCAAATTATAAGCATCTTATTGTCTGGCAACATATATATCTCTAGCTTGAAATTTTTCCATGAATTCTCTACTAAACCTAGTAAATCCATCTGAAAACTAAGGATGTCCCAAGATAAGGTTATATAAAATCACACAGCTTCAAATTTTAGATACAACCATCCAACTTTTATTTCAATCAACATGCACAATACACAAAAAGTTTATATAGAAGTAAATATCTCCATCTTACTTTGGGAAAAGTTAAGTTTATGGTAGTTTTTTCAATAACTTGAACTGTCAAGCGCTTAGTGCTTTGTGTTATGTTGTTTTTCTCTGTTTTGTTTTTTGTTCTAAATATCACATTTAAAGGAGAGTTAGAGGATTTAAAGCATACATCACATAAACACCAGTGTAATCATATTTATATACTTGTATATGAGACACTGTCCCACAAGATAAGTATAGCAACAGAACTTCCCATTGACATCAGAAAAATATTAATATTTTAAACTATTGCATGCCCTTATCTCCTGCTGATAAGGGTTTTCCTTAGAAAAGCTGTAAGAGATATTTTGAACAGATGGTAACTGGTTTGTTCTATCCTGCATCTCTTCACAACTGCCACAGAGCTTTACCATTCATTAATCTTCCATAGACTTCCAGTAGCACAGCAACTAAATTACACACATACACACTCTGAGGCCAGGACTGCTGTCAAGCCTAAAATTAAACTGTAGTGCACTGTGCCAAGTCTTTCAACAGAACTCTCCTATAAAACAGTTAGAAAAATAAACATTTAGCTTGGAGCCTGACCCATGAACATTCAGCCCTAAAAGAGAGAGCACCAGTTGGTCATTACATTTAGGGCATTCTATGAAGCAAGTTGAGCTGTGATTTGTCAGTGGGAATAAAACCAGAAAACATCTGGTTTGAATTCACCTTGATTCATTAAGGTTTAAGGAGAAAGCTATTTCCTTCGTTTGAAGTGACGAGGGGAAAATATACACTATACCCACAACATCCGCTATGATCCTTGAATTTGTAACGAGGTCTCTACACAGCAAGTGATAACTAAATAAAATTGCAATCTATTTTTTTGGATTAGAAATTAGGTCACAAATTCTAAAATATCCCTATTGCTTGGAGAACAAACATATGCATCAAATTCCTAATCTTCCAGGGTTCATTTACAAAAAAATAGCTCTAGCATTTCAGTCTCTGAACTATGCCAAAACTTCCACTCAAGTTTTTCTCTAATGTACTTTTTAAACCTAGAGATGGTTGAATTTTTTTTTTAATGCTGAATTATTTCTCACAAAAGTTTCCATAAATTTTGCTCTCCAACATTTCTGAAAATCAATATTGGCAATTATACAAGGAATTCAAAGAGAACTTTGATCTTAGTATTGTACAGTGCTGAAAGGCTGGCTCTACCATTTCCCCCTTCTATCTCCTCCATCACTTTTGGCTGAGGTATATCCAGAAAGTACTGCAAAATGACAAACTCAACAATACAAGCAGCAGCAGTTTGGAAGCCTAACTTATCATCTATCTTTTATGCCAATGTAGATATACATATTACATGTGTGAACAGATGTTCCCAAAATCCAAAACTGAAGTATTGCAATGACTAGGAGAACAAAGCTCCACTGTAAATAATTACATTGTTCCTGCAGTCTATCTCTTGCCTTCATTTCCTTTGTTTTTCCATGGGAAAATAAGAAAGATTACATTTTTACTTCACAAAGTTTTATTGACTAATCTAATTGTTATCTTTCAAATGCAAATTTGAGGTTTTAATTTAGAACTGCTACTATCTTTTAATTGCATCAGTTTTAGAGGAGAATTAGTATTAGTGTGCAATCTCTATAATCTCTATAATTATGGAGATTTCTGCAGTGGGAATCATAGAGCTCTAGATATTATGTATCTGAATTTCTCTGTTTACTTAACATACTTTTGTTGCAAAATACCTCCAGGTAGAGTTATGCAAAGCTGCAATATTAAAAGACAAGTCTTCTTGAAATTTATCTTACACACTGAATAATTTTTAAATACCTTTGCTAATATTATTCTCTTTAAATCTGTGTTTTAATCTAGTGTGTAGCTTGTGCAGGCATTTCAATATCCAGACTTTCACACTAAAGCAAAATAAAAAAACTAAGATGCTTGGTTAAACCATGCACATGTTCTCAATATACATATAATGCTACATACAGTGTTCCTGAATTAAATAGAACTGCTAGAAATCTATAGCAGAAAATTAATTGTCATTTAAAAGGTATAAATTCCTCTCCAGACAGTTCCTATTTCTATATATATATATACACTTCTCACATTTTATTCTTTGTTTGTTATTCTTAAAAACAAAAAATTACCAACACAGTGTCTGAAACCAGCCTGTGAAGAGCTCCTTAACATGAGACTTTTCTAAATTTTCAGACAGAAGGAATCCCTGTTCAAAGATTCATGATCTTGTTATTGTATCACTATAAGCTGCAGTCTTAGAAGATCTATAACCAGCTGAACTCTGATCTTGGAATTAACAATGTATCTTGGCTTACCTGATAACATACTAGCTATATGTGCTTTAATTTTTCTAATGTATGTAAAGATGAAGAAAGATATATATACTTGGGCAAAGTGTAGAGCACACAGTCATGATCACACTTCTGTGGTATCACAAAAATCTTCATTACAACAACTTTCAATACAAATTTAGTTTGTTGCTACATCTATTAGTGGAAAATAAATAGTAGGTTATACACAACACTCAATATATTTGCTTTCTTCTCATAGATTTTTCCTGGGGAGAAAAAAAGGGAGTCTTTGTGAGAAATTTCTGTCACATGGCTATGCAGCAGGGAACCCAGAGTAAGATTACTGAAGATCTACCAGCTTCAAGTCATTTTCAGCCTTTTAGAACAAAAATTTATATTTTTATTTACAGAAATTACTTAGCATCTAAGGCTGCATATATACTTGTGAAAAAACTAGTGGGATAATTATTTGGCATTCAGTGTTAGTAATGCATCCACACCAAAACATTCATATCCTCCAGTACCACAAATTACATCCATATTGTCTTTTGAGAATTGTTTCTTTCTGAAATCATCATCACGAGCTATTTGTTATCGCTTTGTGTAACAAATCAGAAAACACGTAAAGGACTATTATAAAATTACAGTACAGATAGATGCATTCCAGTGTTCTGCAGAAGTTCTCTTACCCTGCTTAATTTACTAAAATAGATGCAGGACAAAGTATGAGTAGAAACTAGTCAGATTGCTGTCCAAAGCTACTGCTGGGAAGGAGAGATAACCTTTTGCTCTTTTGGTGAGTAAACTTTGAGTGTGATTTGTATTCGATTAGGGGTAATAAAACTGTTCAGTATCTGAAATAGATATAGCAAATATGTATAACTAAGATAGCCTGCTTTGCCAAAGTAAATGCATTGTTATGGGCATTAAGAACTATAAAAGATGCTCAATTACTATTTTTTATTGATTGACTAATATAGCCCAATAAAAATGATGGCACTTTGTAGATAAATAGGAGCCATATCCCTGAGTTGAAAAGCATGCACTCTGAAACAATTGAGGTAACAACATTATGAAGGTGTTAAGACCTGGATAAAGGGTAAAAGAGAGAATACTTTCTTACAATGGATTGACAGAGACTGACAAAATAATGATGCAATTACAGCATTTTGCTATTTTGGTACCAATATTAAAGAGATTATTTTAACTGTATAGAGTAGGTTGTTTTTTTTTTTTTCCTTGAAGAAAGTTCAGGAAAAACACTTTATCTCCTTAGCTTCTTTGCATAGTGAGTACAATTATTTTTGCAAAATGTAATTGTGATAGTATATGTTCTAAAACCAACTTTGTTCAGCACAACTCTTTGTCGTCGTTTTAAACTCCAGTTGAAATTTAAACAATTAAAGGTAAATCAAAGACAAAATGTTTTGAAGAGAGATCATTGCAAGATAGTGCATTTATCTGCTAATTGTCTGAGGACAAATTCACAGAAAGCTACTTTAGCTGGCCTTTGTTATCTGGCTAAGGGCAATGAATTTCAGATTATTTGTTCTGCTGATATTCAAGTTACTCATCAGGTTGTTCAAGGATTAGGCATCATTAGATGTTTGATAAATATATAAGTGTTAATGTTAAATGTCAAGGGCCATTGTGTGATAAAACATTTTGTTCCCATCCAAACTGATGTTTTGGGCATCATATATGGGGAAAGATCTGCAATATTTTCTCAATTTTATTAGGACCTTTCAGGGTAATCTAAAAGACATGACAAGAACTTCCCTAATGTCTCAGAAACGACCTTTCGGCCTGTGTTGTTGTGGCAAGCTAAATAGCTATTACAATGGAGTAAACATTACTAAGATTTTAAGGGAAAAAAATTATCTTGCTATTGTATCAGTATAAGCTGCAGTCTTAGAAGATCTATAACTTCATCCAGCCATGCTTAAAGTAGTTTAGGGTGACAATCCAAAACCAAAATTCACACAATTTCCTACCAGTTTTTGAAAGAAGTATGATGTCATTGACAGTGTATTGAATGGAAATCACATACTCATCCGAAATATTCTGCACCAAACTATGGAAGCTTTATTTCTGTTAAGAGCAGGACCCAATACAATTACTTACACAACCTCTTCCACTACCACTATTTTAAAGTTTCCCTTCACAAGTATGGATCAGATCCAAGAATGTTAGACCTCAATGTATATTTGCTGTTCATTCTTTGAAAATGTATCTCTGTTACTAAACATCCAGCAAAGATTTATACATAGTTTAGTCCATTTTAACCAAAAGGCTTGCAATGTTGAATCTCTACTACATGAGTCAAAAACATGTCTTTTTCTTTGTTAATTCAGTTCTTAGAACTTACAGGAAGGTAACACCATTGTTTTTTCTTTCACTGGCCTAGAGCAGCCTGGGACAGACAGAATTAAATGGCTCCTGTTATTCTAGATCCATACTTTATATGAGTTTCTATCAGTGTTGTTTACCTGTCTCTATACTACATTGTCAAACTGGGGTTTCTTGACTGTGTGAGGGTTTTGTGTATATGGGACACTAACCTGGATAAGCTGAGGTCAAGAATGTATGTTTATCTTGCCTAGATTTTCTTACACTTTCTTTTTTTTTCACTCACTTCAGATGCCAGCTTTAGTTTCCTGTAGAATGAAATGGAAAGCTGATACAGTAAAATAAAAAAAAATAGAAAGGCTTTTATCATCTTTAAGGAAGAACAGAATTTTAACTGAACAGAAATATTTCAGGGTGCCTATAAAGACTGTTATTGCCCTTGAATAAAGGAAAATAATGCATGGAATATGACACAACTTGATTTTTAGGGAATCTTGCTGAATTTGCTGCTTCAGGTTATTGATACTGCAAAACAACCTCAACGAAAAACATCACCTTTTCTGCATGCATGTGGTGAGATATCTGTAACTGTTTAATAAAACTACCCATCTGGCCCCAGCTGACCAAAGCGATATTCCAGACCTTATGGCATCATGTTCAGCATATAAAGCTTGGCAATTAGAAAAGAAAGGGGAGGATATTTGGAGTAATGGAGCTCTTCTTTTCTGGAGAGGGTTGGACAGCTGCCTGTTCATAGGGAGTCATGAATGAATTCTTATGTTGTTTTCTCCCATCCACACTTTCTACTTTCTCTATTAAACCATCTTTGTCTCAACTCATGTGTTTTCTCACTTTTATTCTTCCAATTATCTCCCTCATCCTACCAGGAAAGGCGGGGTGTGAATAAGTGGCTGTGTGGATTTAGTTGCCAGCTGGGGTTAAACCAAGACAAGCTAGGAGCAGTTGGATTTAAAACAGTAGTTCATGCCTCTTGCCCACTGCATCATATTTATTACCTATATTATGATATTTACATCTAGTGCAGAGACTTTTCACACATTTTAATTTGTGTCAAACTTTCAGACTTTCCTAAATGTAAAACATGTTAATTAACACGTCATATACATTATTCACCATGATACATGTTGGCAGTATACAATTTACAAAAAATTTTGCCATCTGCATAAATTTAGCAAACACCTTAAAACACTTGAATTACAGAGTAACTGCAGATTAGATAGATATTCAAAGTAAAATAAGGGCACAGGACAGCAACATCAAGCATTCCCCATTAGAAAATTTATCCTACATATATATTGTCAGTTAGCAATATGAAAACAGTATTTCTCCAGTGGAAAAAATAATAATGCAGTATCTGCTACATTAATATATATTAATAGCAGATGCTGATCATTGTTATGGATGTTCTTGCTACCAGGCACTCAGATACACATTTGACACATATTCACACTCAAAAAGACAATCACATACTACTACCTGCAGTTCAATTAGCATTAAAACACTGGCCTCAAAGTACCTTAAAGGCAGATAGATCTTTTAAAGTATGCTTATTTTATTAACATAAAATAAGGAATTGCAAAAAATTTCAATGGAGTGAAACTATTTTACAAGGTGGACTGTAAAGGATTTTTAAAGGTAGTAATAATTATTGCCTTCTGTTCTTAAAAAAAAAAAAGAAGAAAATCAAACAAACAGGTTTTACAGAATTTCGAAAAAGAGTTTCACAAATCAATAAAAAGTGGGGAGATTTTCTGAGCTGATGAATATATGTAAACAAGAGGTTAATTGTAAACAGTACTGTAATACTGTAATATCTGTTTAATTGCTAGAGAAGGAAGAAAATCTTAAAGACAGACCAAGTATTTTGCATGGAACACAACACAGCAGTTGAATAATTATGAATAGTGCCATCAAGGGTTTTTTGAACAGGGAGCAATAAGGGAAAGTAAAGCAGGCAAGTCACAAACAGTTCAAGCCCTCTATCAAACCTTCGAGAAAGTATAACTTTGAAAAGGAGTCAGAGTAAAATTATACAAGATCCAACAGTAGTAGAAAATTTAGAAACAGGAAACTTGAGTAGAGATCCTGAAGGTGATCAGCTCTTACAAGGACAAAAGCAGATTCTTTTCCTCTATTTTGAAATATTCTTGCTAATGAAAAATAAGGATATAATCACAACTGGGATTTTATGATTATTATAAGAGAACTCGTTTCAAAATAGAAAGCTGTCATAGGAAAGTGTTTTGATATGACATATATAGCACTGACCTCATCTTCTTTCAAACTTCATAACTGGCATCAGATAAAAACAGTTCCCTGAATGTTGCTAACTCAGCATGGTGCTACTGGCCGCTGTATTTATTATAGCATGTTTTTAAAATGTTGCAAGAGGAATGCAGGATTTCAGAAGTGCTCCAAGGTGGATTAACTGTCCTCATCTTGACACCATGACAAACTTCCAATGCATTTAGTGCAGAATGCTGACAGTATATTCTCCTTCTCTTAACTGTATCCTTCAATGTGCTAGGTGTCAATTCTAAGCAAGCTACAAGGGATCCCTCTATGCTAAAAATAAAAGCACAAGACCACTTCAGAAGGTAAATTACCTTCCTGCAAGATGAGTATCTAAAATTACAGTTACAGACAAAATTCAGCACTTTCTAGAGGTGGTTCCCTTGGAAATGCAGATGGAGACGAAGACAACAAAAGTTTGGGCAAGATATGTACATTTTACAGAAAAAACTTCAGCAAGATAATTTTTATGGTGCCTATACATGGAAAGCCTCTTGTCGTGTTTGACCAGTAAGAATATAAAAGGGTCCCTCATGGTCAAAGACATTTCACTTATTTCCAAGCACTTTTTAGAAGCTGCAAGACAGAAGACATGATCTTCTACCAGAACCTTTATTTAGGGGAATCTAACAGAAAAGCAGCATCACAGATTTTGTTTATTCCAACTGCTTAGCATACAAAATTACTTGTTACCAAAAAACCTAAACAAACAAACAAAGAAAAAACCCCAAGCAAGCTAAAAAATTAGGCTTTCAGATTAAGAAATTTAGAATCAGAGAAAGAAGAAGAAGAAACATAGAACAGAATATCATAGGGTCATAGAATATTCATAGTTGGAAGGGACCAAAAATGATCATTGAGTCCAACTCCTAACTTGATCAAAATCACTAGGAAAAGCATAAATCTGAAAAATTAGAGTTTGTTCTTTCCTTTTAACTCACATTCTGACATTTAAAATAGGTGCCCTGTGTTTCACCACTCGTATTTTCCCTGATGACCTCTAGGTTTCAACTAGTTGTCTATATTACCAAAGCTAAAATTAGTTTTGTCAAGTCCTGAGATAATTTTCAGCTGGAATCAATGGCTAAGAAAATAAAGGCTTCATATATGAAGCTTAATATACACACACATACACACACAGACACACACACACACACACACACACTCTCTCTCTAACAGTTTTGATCCACATACTAAGGTTGGAACTTCACAACTGCCTGTAATTTTTCTTTAGTTCACCGCCTTTTCCAAATTTCTGAACAGAAAGACAGAAATAGTCAGGGATGGTACAGCTGAAAGGAATTTCTGCTTCAATTACATCTGAAGCCGACAGTTTAGACTGATCTATTTCTTCGGCGATTTGGACAACAACTTCAGACACACATCTTCTTTCTAGTCAGCTGGTGACTTTTTTATAAAGCTTCTAATCTTGAGAGATGGCTCTAGATATTAGTCCAGCTGGATTCTGTGCAAACATTTGTATTAAATGCAACTGCTGTGTGGAAATCTGTTTTCTACCAACTGAGAAACATCTGTAGATTATGTCCTAGTAAATGTAGAAGGGCTTCGTTAATTTCTTTGTTTCGTCTTATTTATACTATCCCTCTTTTTATTAGTCTCCCTGCTGTCTAACAAACTTCAATTGATATAACATACTGCTGTGAAAAATCTAGACTGCATATATGGTAACTTCAGTTTTCATTTGCTTAAGGTTATATTCTCCCTGCACGTTGCATGTATAATTCTCACAAATGTTAATGGGCTTTCAGATTGTGTACTGAGGGCAAACCAGAGCTCTTATATTAGTTGCTGGTTAGATTCCATCATGCTTTATAAAGCACTAACTGGTAAAATGTAATTGTTAGAACAAGGTCCATAACGCAAAAATAATTTAAGAGAACAAAAACTTTTTAATTCTTTCTTAAAATAAAATTGTGTATGTATGCTTATGGGATAAGAATTCTAGGGTACTTATATTTAAATGCATGTACAAGAAATTAGTTGATCCTGCATGGATTCATTTCTGTAATACATATTGTGGACTGATGAAGCAAAAGCTGTTATCAAAGTGAAAAGGAACACAGCCTTTTATAAGGTCAGCAATTTTCAATGAACTGGCAGAGCAAGGATTACAGCTTCAGACATCTTGGTACCTACTTAAATATCTAGAACTTTGAACATTTGTTGGTGTTTCTGAGGATAAAATAAATCATTTAGGAAAAGAAAAAGGGAAACAGACGCTTTATTACATGTATTTACTTCGCCTTTGAAGTTCGTGTCAGATTTGCTCATTTAAAAGAAAATAATTCCACTATAGTCATTACAGTAATTCAGGTTCAAACAGCCGATGAAACCAAGCCATATTCTGTCTGCTTTGAAGATCTTCAGTTGGTTTTCTCACACACATTTTGAATAAATCTCCTAAAACACAATGCTATGAAAAAATTGACAGACTGGAAGGGAGTAAACCACAGTATCAGGATACTAGAAATAGAAATTAAAATCTTTCTCAGGAAGGTCATGTAATTTCTCCCACTACAGCTGAATTTTTTCCTATAAAGCTTTTCTCAGATTCAGTTTAAAAATGAACAAGTGGCATTTCCATCACTTCCCCTGGGAGGCAATTTCATACTTAATGTATTCTCAGTGTATATAAGGTAGGGAGGGACACCCACATCTCCCACTTTGTTGAAAAGTGCTCTAATCATTTGGGAGAGAGGGCAGGTGGGAGGGAAGGAAATGTATTCCACCCCTCTTGTTGAAGCTGTGTCACTATGCAGAAAAGATTTCAGGATACCATGGGAGGGAGGAGGGAGAGGAGAGGGGAAAGAAGAGAAAGAGCTGCTAGTTAGCACATGCAGTTTGGTACAGGGAATCCTAGGTTATTGCTACGAGTTTTACTCTAGAGACTTTATTTTATCCACTGGTCAGGATAAAATAGGAAACATTTCTAGCTAATTTGTTTATGGATCTTATTTTTATAAGCTCATATATAGAAATGCACTATTGAAGAGGCATGACCATCTGTTTTTCTCAGATGGTATTTTGCATTATGTGGATAGATCTGGAAAAAAAATCCCACAACTTCTCTGGACAATCTGTTGGTGTTACGTACAGTGCCTCATGCAAATTCCAAATTAGATGTTAATTTCACCTGTACTACTTTGTAATACATATTTAAAGGCAAAATTATATTATGTTAGAAGGAAAATTATATCTTTTTTATTTACCTTAATTTATCTTCAAAGGTATTTTCTTGGCTTCGTACATCAGTATCCTCATTCCTGCACTACTGAAATTAAAAGTCCAACAAGGCTTAAGCTAACCAAGTCTAAAGTTATGGTTTAAAGTTTGAGCTTCCTGTGACATCAGTGTTAGCATTCCTTGAACAGTAGTTCAGATTTGCTAAAGCAGTATTCCTCGTGACATGCTCCTTTCTTATCACATGCAAATACAGCCATTGCTGCAATACCTTCTGTTATGAGGCTGAGATAGGACAGGGCTCACTTTAATAAGTGTAATAAATCCAATGGATACTTGAAGGATTAGGGCTCTCTCTCAAAAATGAACCTTGTGTTCCAATCTGTAAATGTTGAGTAGTGATCTAATTCAAGCTGTAACTCTACCATAAAACTAAACTAGCTTACTGGGGTTTTTTTCTGTTCATATTCTCTTTTTTTTTTTTTTAATCAAGATGTTTTTACTGAATGTCTCATCATTGGAGGTTTTCTGGATTTTGTCAATGAAAGCACCTCTGTGCCTGGTGGAATACTTTTCCAGTGGGTAAGTGGCAGGAGAAAGTAATTGGGAGAGGGAGGGGGGAACTCTTTGAAAGTCAAAAGATGAAAGTGTTATGACACTTAAGCAAGCTCAGATAAAATACTTGAGAAAATTCAATTTTAGCTCTTGTGATATGTAGACTAAAGTTGACTATGACTCTCATTCAGTCATAATGATAAGTCTTTGGCTCCAAACTCTATCTCTACACTTTATTCTTCTCCATCTGTTCAATCAAGTGTCATTCTTAGCAACTTCCTTCATATCTTTCCCTCACACAAACTTCCCTCACACAATTCCAGAATGGATGAATACATTCCAACTACAATAAGCACCCTCTAGCTGTTTTCTGTACCATCCTCTTTGTTTTGTGCTG
Source organism: Trochalopteron elliotii (assembly GCA_024734555.1). NCBI lineage: Eukaryota > Metazoa > Chordata > Aves > Passeriformes > Leiothrichidae > Trochalopteron > Trochalopteron elliotii. Next base: position 787,463 of record JANPWX010000070.1, read on the forward strand.
AGCCATCTGTCATCCTTAGAATGCAAGTCCTTTGGAGCAAAGTATTCATTAGCCATTGAACAATGATCTCTAAGCAGAATTTATACTTAAACTACCAACATTGTTACACTTAGAGTTTGGAGAAGTTAAAAGATATCTTATTTAATAAGTTCAGTTAAATCCAATTATTAAATCCAATACCTGTGGAAGTGAAGTTGTGCATGATTATCTGTGCTATGCAGTTTATACATATGCAATTTGAATGAATCTTCCATATCTCTCTTCAATTTCTACAGTACAAAGTACTTCACCTCACAATATATCTTCAGACAAAGGCTGTTATTGATTCTGGAAGTCACATTCCTGCAAGTGGCAGAAAGATGCTGTGCACCACTTTCTTTTCCTTCCATTTCAAGCACCCATTGTTGTTGCAAAACAGATGAGACTCAGGATATTTACTGCCTACTGTGCATAAACTCAAAGTAGGCAGCACAATTCTTACTTGTCTCCTTGATAGTGAAGTAAGGCTTCCAAGAGTGAACTCATTTGTCTGAGTGCTCATTTAACTTTCTACAGGCACATATCAAGATTAAGTAGGAAATCACTGTATCTTTATGTGCTTTTACAAAGAATGCATACAGACTTAAAATGACAACAAAATTCCAAATTGATATTCTCAGTGCAATGCCTGTCAATACAAAAGCAACTCAATTTTTATACACTGAAAAGAAAAACAGAATGGCAAATTGGAATAATAAAGAAGGCAGCCTAATCTTACACAGCACCAATCTCAGATAGCATACTTTGATCTTGATCAAAGGTAGAGAAACTGGATTCGTACCTATCTTCACATCATCCATAGCATTCCTCCTGTAGTAGCAGATAGCAGCTGCTGACTTCACAACAGCGAGTAGTAGTTATTCACAATGAAGTCAATGAAATTACTCATGTAACACCACCAATGACAGGAAATTATTCATAATCTCATATTTAGTGAATAATTTCTAACCTGTTACCTCAGAAAAAGGTAGTTGAGACAAAATGTAGTGATTTTTAAAGAAAAAGCCACCTCAGGAAAAATAACTAAATTAGAAAAAACACCCAAAAACACAAAAACAACAACCCTAAAAAAGTCACTGAAAAACCTTCAAACCCACAAAAAACAAACCCAAAAACAAACAAACAAACAAACAAACAAAACCCAAACCAATAAAAATATTAAAACACTGAAAAGCGGGAGGAAGTCCCTGGATGTAGGTGAGAGATCTTACTATGATAAGTTATGATAATTTTAGATTTTTCAGTACCTGTGTGAAAAAGATAGGAAAGAGAAAATTTGGCACAGATTTTAAATTGCTGTGACAATAGAGATCCAAAGGGACTTGATTAAAACTGTCAGATATGAAATGCATGAACTGTATGTAAAACATACGTATTTTTCATGATTTTGTCCACTTCTGATTTTCAAAACCCTAAAAGGACACCCTATAATTTCTCACTAGTGTCCTTGTTATGATTTAAATAACATTTCAGCTTAGTAGCTTTATCCACTAAAACACTTCTGAAAATCCCCTCTTCTTAAAAAAAAAATAGTCATCCACTAACTCTTAGTCAACCATAAACACCTTCCACAAGTGTTGTACTAGTTTCTCCCACAGTATCTTCACCAGAAAATTGAACAACATGCAATAAATTCAAATTGATGCAAGCCACAGAAAAATGTGTTCAACAGACAAGACTCAGGGATCTCTAGGTATGTGGTCTCTTACTTACACAAGTGGTCTGCAGCACGGAGGACCCAAACCAATATTTCTGAAATGAATTCATACTATATAAATTTATGTTTCCAATGTGTTTGTGAAAAAAATCAAAAGCATGACAGCAATTTTCAAATCCTGTTGTCCATGGCTATACACAGCAGTAGTATTTGAGAGCCTCTCAATGCTAGTAACTCAACCTTCCCTTACTTTGGACATGAGGATCAGCTGCACAGAGCTATATAAAGTCAGTGCATTACCACACCCTCATGCTTAACACTGCCTTGAACACTTAACACTTCCACCATTTCATTGCAGGTGTCTTAAGAGTCTAATCCAGTTTCTCTCTCATAGATTTCTATTCCCTCGTTGTCAACAGAAACTCAGAACTCATAATGGTGTCTGCCAGTGCTATGAGAGTAGAGAGACTACTACTAGAGTCTTTGAAGTGTGATAATTTATTTAATGTAGCTGAACCAATGAGATTGAATTTCGTTTTAAAAGTTCACATTTTGAGTTGCAGAAGTAATGAAAGCAAAAGGTATTTAAAGAATGTTCCACCTTGAAGTGATTTCTATTTTCTTTTTTTTTTTGCATAATTTTTATATGAGTCTTGGAATTGCACAGCAGTGGTTCAGGAAGAAAAACATGAAAAAAGACAGGTCTTTAAAATGTTTGAAAAAGACTGGGTATCAACCATGAGGACAATTTTAAGGGCTTCCTTGTAAATGTTATATGAAGCCATATTTGTATGAAAACTCAGGTTTGGAATATATGTTGAGATTTAATATGCTGACCTATACTTATGCCCTATTCAACCAGATTATAAAAAACACAATATGATGGAACCCTTGTCTTGCAAGAGTGCAAAGAACTATGACAGTACAAGATGAGGATGGTTTCAGTTGTTTGCTGTAATGCCTCTGCATTTACTCACAAAGATTTAGTCACAAAGCCTTGAATGACTTCTGTGTGAAGACAATAAAATAAGGTCTGGTTACACTTAATTAGGAGGTGCAGGTTACTCCTTGGACACTGAGCTTTAAGAAACACTTGAGCTCCTTAATATCTTAGTAAATATACCTTAGTAAATATACCTTAGTAAATATATCTATACTGCTCACAGGTCCATGTATTATTTGCAAATACACTATAGTTTTGTCTTTTCCTAAGCCCACTAAAGTTTACTGTAGACTATTCCACTGAGTTTAGTTTTCTAGTTTCAGTGAAGGGCATTGTTCAATGTATATATGGTACATCATGGGGAAAAACCACTCAGCCACAATTATTCTTCTGAAGGAATTTGTTCTACTAATGATTTTTTTTGTTTTAGTGCCCCAATTAAGGAAAGTGTTAGAGATCATGTCAAAAACAGTCTTTCTATACTCTAAAACAATAGATCTTCTGCACAATATCCTATTATGAGGATTCTGTAACAACATTCAGCAATTTGAACTTTCATCTACCAGCTGGTTGTGTGTCATATGTGTCAGATCTTTAAACAAACATTGAAAAATGATGCATTTTCAAGTGCCTTTGCTCTGTTTATAGCCTATCTGGTAAAAGAGTGTTTAGCAGAGCAATGGCTTGTACACTATGGAATGAGGAGTTTAATGGCTCATACATACTTCATTTGAAAAATATCAATAACCATTCACAAGTCTTTTCTTGCATAAACCACATTAAAATCCCTATGTAAATGGTGCATAACTTCTTTATGATTCAAACTATGGGTTGGTTGGTGTTGTATGGTTTTGGTTTTTGGTTTGGAATTATTTCCTGTTAAATCACTTGCAAAAGCTTGGCTTTACCTGCAGAGTTTAAAGTAAATTTCCATTGGTGATAAAATACATGTTTCATTCCCTAGAAACATTTTCAGTTACCTAAATAGACTGCAAGGAATGCTTTGTTTTCTCTCATTATTAAAGTTGAAAAGAGTAATATAGAAGTAGTCAATAATGCCTGTTTGGTAGATTGTCAGTCTAATTCATTCAGCCAAATCCAGAAGCCAAAACTAGGGCTGTACTATAAAAACCTTGACTGTTTCTACAGGGCCTTTTACTATGTAAAGAAACAGAGATTCAGAATGCTGATTTTCAAATGTTTCCTTATTAGACAACCATGAGTTTAATGATGTTAAGCCATGGCCAACAGGAGCACAGAACACTGACTTGGACAAGTCTGTGATAAGCAAAACATGCAGTTTTCAATTTTTATTTAATAGCATTTAGATAGCTGTTATCTAGTTATCTATTTGGGCACACTGTTCTCCTCTGGATTCAAACTAGGAATAAGTAACTGATGTGTGGAATATCTGAACTTTTCTCTGTTCAAGAACCACCATGTAAGTGGTTTGGCCTGCACAGCCAGAGTGCACTTTTTTTAAATACATGACAGTGTAATATTAAAGGATACCATAAGCTTCTTAACCAGACCCAATACCTTTAATAATCCCATAATGTAGATTACGATTTTAATGTAGAATACGATTTACCTTAGTGTTTCCTAGTGAAAGTGAAACACCTGAAAAATAGACCTCTTGAATTAAAAGGACATGGGGAGTGTGTGTGTGTGTGTGTGTGTGTGTGTGTGTGCATGCATGTTTTAATTTTGTTACCTTGCTTGTTACTTTTGCTAGTTTTGCTGAATACATAACTTGGACAACAAATATTTTAACACAAACATTAATAACCGCCAGAAGAATTAGGAAATAATTTCCTTTCCTGGTGGGCAGGAATTTCTTTTATCCCCTTTTCACTACAGGTGCCTGACTCATTTACAATAATGTACCTCTGAACTAATTCCAGTGCCATTTGAGCTAGACTAAAATCTTCTGTCCTATGGTCCAACCTCCAGCAAAATACTGGAAGGTGACCTTTGAAATTTTATTATTCCATTGGAAAAGGGAATAATTTAAATACTGAAACTCATCTTTAAAAACTAAAATAAATTAAGACTAGATTTTGGAGGATTTGTTCCTGCAAAATATGTGAGAATTGAAAATATTTTTAGATGAAAATTTGCTTTCAGTTTCCTTATGAAAGTTTAGGGTGTTGAGCTCCAGGTATATGATCACAAAATTATTTTGTTGTAAGATAGAACCTGGGCTTGTGCACAGAAGAGCTTATTTTTTTTCTTACAAGTTATAATTAGGAAGGGTGTGGTCACAGAAAAGTGTTAAATTTTTGCCCAATCATGTCCACTTTCGTGTTAAGTGAAATGTTACCTGGTATTGTCCCACAAAGCTTAAGAACAGAAGGTTTGATTGAAGATTTAATAAAATTAACACTACTTTCTTATTTTCTTCTTTTCTTCTTAATCTTCTCTTCAAGATGAAACTCATCAGCACTTGACAAAAACTGCAAATAACAGCCAGATGCAGGAGCTGGTTTTATCTTTTTATGCAAGAATGTGGTGCTAATTAGTGCAAATTGATTAAACTTTAATTGCCTGATCCATGGCTAATTAATATTTATAAGATGAATGAGCAAGAAAACCAGACATTTATTAAAACACTTTAATGATTTTTCATATGATTTGACAAAGCAAAGCAAATAGATGTTATGAGTTTAGATGTGCCAGACACAAGTACAGTATTTCTTACATTTTCTATCAGCATCAGAAAACTAATCATTTCCCCCCACAAACTATGGAAGTAGTTTTTCTCTTCCACACAAATATTAAGGTGCAATGTTCTAGTTTCTACTTCATAATGCAATTTGTTGAACAACAGAATGACATAGAATTATCATGCCTCATGCCACAAAATACACAACTACATCAGAAAGAAAGTCGTGCTCAAATCTGTTTTTGAAAATGCACTGAATTGAATAGACTCAGTTTCTTCTAGCTATGACTACCTCAGCTGAAAAAATGTTATTTCAACCCCAGTCTAACAATATGGTTTTGTAGATATCAACAGATTACTTCTTTTCATTCTGTAAAAGATTATCTCCATTGACATACAAAATGAGACAATAATTCTTTCCTAACAAAAACCCCAGTGCTTTGAATGCTCCATGTGAAAAAAACCCAAACAAACTTGGCTTGCTATCATAGTGTCTAAAATAATTTAGAATCCATTACGCTGCTTACTTTTTCTCAGTCCAGTGGGAAAACCTGTTACTGCTTTCATTCATTCTGATCCACTAAACTGGATAACGTGATAAACAATTGTTTGTAGCAGTTCCCTCTTGGAGATAGCCCATATCTAATCAGGCTTTCATTTCAGGAAAAGTATCTTCACCTTTCCTCGACCTTCCTACATTCCTTGCCTTTAGACCAGTTTGTAGTCTAAATAAGAAGCAATTGGGGTGTCTGGAAGTGGGTCTTTGTATATACTAATAAATAAGGAAAACTATAATATATATATAGTTTGCAAAATCAAAAATTATCTAGATTTGGTTTAGATATGGCTAACTGTTAGAAGCTAGAAATAAAACCAGTTAGGACTCAGATTTCCTGTTCTTTGGTATAAATGACATTTGTGTACATAAACATCACCAAAAACTTGTGAAACCTCTGGCAATCCAGCCAGAATAATCTCCATCATGTTTTATTTGGTACCATAGATGTCACCTTTTCTTTACATCTCCAAAGAGCAAACTCAGGCTTGATAAGTACAAAACCCAAATGGAACCCTTGGGCTACATTTTATATAGCAAATAAAATGATATTGCCTCTCTTTGCATAAAGAGATGAGCTAAATTCATTGACATTGCTAACTAAAAGAGGGTGATCACTGACCACAGGACCATTTTGTACAGAGTGGCTCACATACACGCTGCTGAAAAGTGTTTCCATCTTAACATGTCTAGATGACACAATCAAAATAGTGACAAGGAGGATAGTTAAGTTCTGCTTTCTCCCTAGTCCCCTTTCAGCAGATTGGAGACAATCACAAGACCTCGGTGACTACAAGACCAAGTGATCTCTGAAATTTCTATGCATTGCAAGGTTGTAATTTTTAAACTTGTTGATGCAATTCCCTTTATTTCCATTTTCTCTTCGTTTTATTTTTTTTGGGGGGTGCAAGGTAACGTAATTAATCAAATAAATTTGTTTAATAAGTGACCCCAAATAAATACATTTTGAGAAATTATTGTAAGTGAAAAACACTGAAAACCTTCCCATATTTAGTGCAGTCAATTAATAATTCATTCCAGATAATACACTTTTGAAGCCCTTCTGCCCACATACTCACACACCCCCCACACACAGTTTTTTGATCAACTAAAAATATTCTGTGGTGAAAATTTTAGTAAAACACTCTTACTGTGATGTAATTAGGCAATGCAAAAGAACCCCAGCACACAAATATAAAAAAAACCTCGTTTCAGAAAATAAAATCACCTGGACTACTAAGTGATTTGCCATAGCAAATTATTAGAAGATTAGATTAACTTTCACATTCAAAAACAATTTATAAATAAATATATCTAAGCATTACAGAAAACATTTTAAATGGATGAATGAATGTGTTAGCCTATAGAGTAGCAACTATAAAAACTTGAAGGACAAAAAATTAGTCACTCTTTGTGTACATGAAGAATTCAAAAAGTTTCTGCTAAACACAATTACAGATATCATGTACTATAATTTCTTAGTAAGAATTTGAATTATGCAATAGATTGTGCTTTCTGGAGCACATGGAAAAAATGTACATGTATTATGGGGCTATGTGTAAAGAAAGAATCACGGCATCACAGAACAGTTGAAGTTGAAGGAGCACTGAAGGTTATCTGGTTTAAGCCCCCTGCTTTAATAGGGCCACTTAGAGCTTGTTGCCCTGGGCTATGTCCAGACACCTTGTGAATGTCGCTCTCAAAATAGAAAAAAGTGTTTCCTTAATCTTAAGTAATCTAATAAACACAGTATCATCTGCTTTTTCATGCCTCAATGAAGGTTATGCACATATGCTTTCTTTCACTGGCCCTAATGCTCAATATGTGTAACAAAAATATAAAAATACATTTGAAATTGAGATTCAGTGAAATTTCACATATCACATGGCAATTACACAACAGACTGCTGCCATTTGAATCAATGAAGCTCCAGAAAAAAATAGGGCAGACTAAATCCAAGTCAAAACTTCCCATTCAGATAATTTCCTACTACCATATTGATCAGGATTAGGATCACAGTTCAGCACTAGTGTAGAATTCCAGCCAGATTTGTCCAGTAGGTCTCTTGATTATGCACAGTTGGAGTTTGCAGCCCTGAGGGATAGGGGTCAGGTAAGAAGTAAAGTTAGGCCCCTGACTTTTAGGAAAGCAAACTTCCAGCTCCTCAAGGAGAATGGTCAATAGGATCCCTTTTGTCGTGTCCCTCAGGGGTCAAGTGGGACAAGTGTTATTTGGCATCTTCATTAATAACAAAGGGATTGAGGGCAGCCTCAGCAAAACTGCAGGTGACACCAAATTGAGTGGTGCAGTTGACATAGCTGAAGGATGGGCTGGCATCCAGAGGGACCTGGACAAATTCAAGTGCCCAATCCATGGGCATCTCATGAGACCAAGTGCAAGGTGCAGCATCTGGGTCAGGGTAACCCCTGGTATCAGGCCAGGCTGCACATGAACAGACCCAGAGCAGCCCTGCCCAGAAGGGCTTGGGGATGCTGGTGGGTGAGAGGCTGGACATGACCCAGCCATGGGCACTCCCAGCCCAGAGAGCCAAACATGTCCTGGGCTGCATCCAAAGCAGTGTGGGCAGCAGGGACAGGGAGGGGATTCTGCCCCTCTGCTCTGCCCTGGTGAGACCCCACCTGCAGGGCTGCATCCAGCCCTGGGGTCCCTGCACAGGAAGGACGTGGACCTACTGAAACGAATCCAGAGGAGGCCACCAAAATGATTAGAGGAATATGAGGATATGAGGAAAGGCTAAGAGAATTCGGATTATTTAGTAGAAGGGAAGGATTTGGGGTGACTTAACTGTTCCAGAATCTGAAGAGAGTCAAAAAAAAAAAAACAGAAAAGGACTTTTTACAAGGCCATGTAGTACAAAGATAAATAATTTTAAGCTGCAAGACAGGAGCTAAATATAGGTAAGGTTTGAGGAATGCAATTGTATCCAAGATATTTGTGTGGAATAACATTGTACCTGTTGGGGATAGGTTTTGTTGGGTTTTTTTTCTCCTTTTATTTTGGTTTCATTTCCTACTGAAATGTGATTATACAATTAAAGAGAAATGCAATGATTTCTAGATTAGGGGTTTTTATTGATGTTCGCGTACAAGACAGATTATATAAATGTGGGACCTGACGCATCATTTACTCATTACCATTGGCATACATGGAAATTAATATGGCCGTGTGTCTGACATCCTTAAAAGCAATAATTTGGGAAAGATCATTTTCTAAACTGTGTACATTGTCAAAGGTTTAGTTCATATACTCAGTCCATGAAATTGCATTTGTCTAAAATAATGTGTCAGGCTGGAATCTGATGCATGGGACATTAAGCTTCATATATGTACTTACATAACTAATAGTTCTACTTGCATATGATGAGAAAACTTTTGGATAATTTTCCATAACAAATAAATATTTTCAGCCTGCTCAGTTGCATTTAAATGCTTAGACCATTCTTTTTTGTTACTGTTTTAAGCTCCATTCTGAATTTCTTGCAGTTATTAATACTTCAGACATAATGGTGAAAGAGATTCAAGTCCCTAAAACTTAACTGCATATTTAAAACAATCCCCAACAAAAATCTAGTTTATTGTCTTTAGTAATTCAAAGAGAAAATAGCAATCATCAAGGAAAAATAGTGAGGAGAAAAGAGAAAAGGAAAGAAATGTCCCTGCCTAAACATATCATTTGTAGGTTCTCAGAACCTTCCCACAATTTTTAAAAAGAGATAAAGTTTGCAGAGTATGACTGTACCAAGGAAGGACTCCTTGAACTGAATGACCAAAGATGCTCTCGCAGGGAGTGCCATCCTAAGACAAAGTAAAAATGCATTCAGGATTTTTATTAGCATTCTAAATCACTTCCTTCGTAATAAATGAATAACATTAACAGAATTAATAGAGGATTTTAAAGGACCCTAAAATTAAAGAATCAAACCTGTTCTCAAACAAGTATAAAACATAAAATAACTCCAATGCAGCGTCTTGTACAGGGAAATACTGATTTTGCCAATGCACTGACTGCTTTTAATACAATATACAATGAATGACAACGTACATCTGTGTTCCTGAAGCAACTTGGAGTTGTCTTTCATGTTATAAACAGCTTTTTCATTCTGTTTTTTTCATTTTTTTAATTTTCTTTTTTTAAAAAACACACAATTCCCTCTCTTGAAATGGTCTGTCCATTCATCTGTATCAAAGGGTGTCCTGGGTTGTAGGATAAGATATGCACAAAGTATTCTATCACCATCTTCATGAACTGTTGAAACCAATTCCTGAAGCAGTGTTCTCCCAGGTTCCCCCTCCCTCTTCTGTTAATGGGTCTTCTGTTAATGTGTCTTCTGTTAATGGGTCTTCTGTTAATGGCCTGCTGCATGACTCATAGGTAACTCCCTCTAGGAGTTCTCTCTCTTTAATGGGCCATTAAGGACCCCCTGTATAACTCATCATCCGATTGTGAGATGCTCCGCCCAGTGGGGAGGAGCCAAGCATTCTCACCTGGATATAATCTGGGATATAATCTGGGATATAAACCTGGATTTGGGACAGTACAGGGTCCCTTACCCACTGGATTTCCAGAGGATCAGAACTACGAGACTTTTCTATGGGATCACTGCTTCCATCATCCCGCTCAGGTTGTATTCTGACTCTGTTAGTGGTCTTTTGTATTATTGCATTTATTTTATTTTACCTTTTTTCTTCTTATTAAATTGTATTTCTGACTTGGAGCCTCTCACTCGTTTTGCTTTTAAACCACCACAAAGGGCTAGAAATCAGTTTTGGATATACTTTAGGAAGACCACTGTTCAGCAGCTAGACATTCTCAAATAGCTCAGTTGGATGATGACAATTTTTTGCTCTTGGCTTTTGGTAGAATAAATTCAAAATAGCTTCTTGTCATTTGTTTTGCTGTTTATTACAGATGGCCTGCAGCAGACCACATGGAAAGGAAGTATTTTAAGGTATAAGAGCATATGTGCTTCAGTGTGTCTATGTAAGTATGTATGTATGTATGTATGTGGAAATCCATTTCCATTTTTATTTTTTCTAGTAATTGAGGGAATTTGGATGCTATTTTTGACATCCAAGCTTCTTTTAAAAGACTCTTGAGTCTTCACTCATTTGTGCTGATTGATTTAAGACACAAAGCATTTGAAGTCATGGACGTCTTATCAGTCAACCAGACCAATAAGACTGTCCTTCTGTTTTTGAGTCTGGGATTGCTTTTCATGAAAAGCAGAAGTGGCCAAGGATGGGGAAAATCTGTCATGTACCTGGGTATCATCCAAATGTGTTTGGAATACAACTGGATCAAGGAACCAGAGAAAAGCCAAATATTCCCATGACCCATAATATACATTAAAAAAAGCAGAAAGAGATGATACAGAACTAGAATGAACTTCCAACTCCAAGATAATATTATTGCAAGACACTGTTATACACATAGACTCATAAACTTATCAAAATCTATTTTAAAAGTAGTTAAAATGCTTATACATTTTTCATGTTGGAAAAGAACCAAGATGTCTTCCAGCTCTGACAATTAAAAAGGTTACTAAAATCTCAGCTCAATTCTGTTACTCAACCATTTGTTGATAGTTTAGCAACTGCAGGCTTTTGATACATCCTTGCCCATTCCCTTATGTAGTTTTCCTCCTTCTCTCATCCTCACTACTTCATACATTTGTCGAAGAGTATTAATGATATTTTAATATTCAACGGATAACCTAGTCCTTTCAGTTTCTACATAGTTTCCTTCGAAAATTTTATTCATGTTCCAATTGCCATCCCACTTTGATTAAGAATCTTCAACATAAAGTGGAGACATCCTGTCACAGACATTACAGGTTATTGACAAACTTAAAAAAAAAAGGGAAAAACGAAGACATGGCTAGTCTTTGACCTAAATCCAAGCAATACACATTTTCTCATGTACACACATCTAATCTTCTAAGAGCAGAGCTATCTAAAAGTACCTAAAAGAAACTTAACTGGAGCAGAAAAAGTTCCAGAGGGTGGTAAGCCACTAGAGCAGACTCCCCAGGGAAGTGGTCACAGAATCAGCCTGACAGAGTTCAAGATGAATTTGTATAATGCTCTCAGTAATTTTGGGGGTGTCCTGTCCAGGGCCAAGACAATGGGCTCAATGATCCTTATGTGTCCCTTCAACCTCAGAATAATCTGTGCTGCTGTGATCATGATCTTTTTTCAGCGTTAACGTACCACAGACAATGGTACCTATACTGTGAAAACAACTTTTTCTAAAATTAACAAATGTTGATTTTTTTCAAGTATTTAACTACCTGGACAAGGGTTTAGACAGATTGGCTCTAAAATTGCAGCAACATCAACATCTATTTTTCTGATTTTTTTTTTTAATGGTATCTATGAAAAGGGGAATATGATACTCTTTTACTGTGTTTTCTTCTGCATAGTTTACTAGCAGGAAATTTTCTCTACTTAATGTTCCATCTGAAACAGTAAAATTACTACAGCAGAGAAGTGGACAAGAACAGCATTTGGACTAACTGCTTTCAAATATCACTAAGTTTGATGCCTTTCTTGCAGGGGAAAAAAAAAAGAAGAAAAAGGACAAGAATGAAAGATCACAAAGAAAAAATTATAATTATCATGTCTCAGTCTACTTTATGAGCACAACTCTTCCTTCCCATAATAGATGAATATAACTAATTAATTGGACCATAAGTTTGCTCTCTCTTACCTTTCCTTCTCCAGCTCTGCTTTCTACTTTCAGCATTTGATGTTCAGCTGTGTTTGTCCAGAAAAAAAGCTACTCACAAAACACTGGGAAGATGAGATGCTGACATTGCAAAATTCTGAGTGTTAGGACCCAGCTCTGTCCTCAGTAAAACTGATACAACTCTCTCCATAGTTATGTCAAGTGTTGGGTTGCACTAGCACTGGGCTGAACTACAGGCACAACTGGACCTTAATCTTTTAAAATGCTCCTTAATAATTTGACTATTTAATTCAAAACTGTTCCACAGGTAAATCAGTTACTGTGGTAAGTGTTCTGCCACTAGAAGAATGAGAAAATATACCTAAACTGTGTATGTAATTCCACATTTGTACTGAATACAGTGAAATTTACCGACTATAGCCATTTACTTTAAAAAATTATTATTTTATTACTGTTTGTTCCCTTTTAAAAAATATTATTTTAAAGAAACAAAATCAGAAATACACACCAAAATTGTAGAACACATTTTCAGGCTCTGAAAAACAGCCATCACTTTGACTTCACTGGATCTATTCATTTTTCTCAGGGATGTAACAATTAAATAGATCTATGAAGAGCTGAGTATGAGGCCCTCGAGGTCATACTGGACGTGTTTTCTCAGTTTGCTCATGCTGAGCTAAAAAGCTGTTGTCTGAAGCAGTAGAAGCAAAAAGAAAATGCACTTAAAAAAAAAAAAAAAAAAAAGCAGACTCCTGTGAATTTATGAGGAGTGCATCACAAAGACAAATATTTCAGCCATGCAATTCCATTCGGCCTTTTCAGCTGTGTGTCCATAGCAAGTCAACGGCTAAATTGAAAAATCAATTCCAATTTAAATTATTGGAATAAAGAACACCAGGAGTCAGAGATAAAATGGCTTTGTTCTCTGAGATCCTTTTTAATTGGAAAGTTATTTCTTCAGGGTATTCTAATGGTTCTGAGGAAAGATTGCAAAACAAAGTTGATCGGCTGGGGGAAGGTTAATAGCTAATGTGCTTTTCTTGCTGCACAGCAGCCTCCTGTCTTTATGACAGTCTCCATCGTATGTGAAAAGAACCATGATTCTAAATAATTTGATACATGTGACTGTAGTGTTTCCCTCCATTTCCCAAAGAAATCCTATTATGGATGGTACTCTGATGTGTTCATAGCGGCCTGACTGACATTCTGACCAGAATTTCTCTGCTTACAGGTGTTTATATGGTCATCTGCTTAAATCTTCCATGGTGAGGAGTGGTATTGATGAAGATTAATATGATTTTGTAAGAATCAGAGATATTTTAAATAACACAATGATAGCTGTATATATGGAAATAATTTTCCTTTTATTTCAAGACTATTGAAACAATAACCAAGGTGGACTATCAGCTACTACAGGTAGAAAAATTGTGAAACTGATTACAGAAAGGAAATAGGATTATGCTAACATGGGACAGAGTCAGAAAGGAAAGACAAATCCTTTCTGTGAAGAAGAAAAGAGAATTAGTCAAAAGTCATTATGCTTAAATTAAGACAAAGCAGAAAAGAAAGCCTTGCTTCTCAAATAACCAACATCTAGAAGTGTCATGGTTTAGTTATAACGTAAGTGTAACCTTTGTTCTGTTAGCAGGAAACTGTTTAGGGCAGCTGTAGATTAGCAATCTTAAATGGGCATTTAATTTGAAATTAATAAAATAGTTATGGTATGTGTTAAGAAAAGTTACTGAGGTTTGCTTAGTATATTTAATTAGTGTAAAAGAGATAAATCTAGTTGCCATGTAATGAACTGAGAACTGCAGATACAGTAAATGTGTACTTACGTTCCTATTATTAATGCATTAAACTTGTAAGAATGTTTAGGAATTTAATTAGCATTTAATAAGATAACTATAGCAAATTACAGTAGTTAGATGTTAAATGTAAATTAATATTTTTAGTATTTAATTGATATTAACTAATTAATTACTATTTATTACATGGCAACTAGATTTATCTTTTATAGAGTTATTAAATCTAAATTAGAAGTTCTATTTTAAGTGGCCTCTACTCAATTAAAAAAAATACAGTATCTGGGATTATCAGGGTTTACCTTCATGGAGAAATTTGGTGAGCGTGGGACATTAAATCTAAAACATAAATTATATACTATATAAGTAGATTAAGTATCTCCAGACAGGGAGAATATTATTCATGTGCCTAATCTCAAGAAAATGAAATTCTTCAACTGACTAGAAATCTTTTGTGGAAGTATTCCCTGAATTAGGTAACAGAAAGGAAAAAGTTTTCAAGTAAAATATTTCAAAAGATCTAAGAAAGTTTTCTCATCCTGTTTGGAACTAACTTTCCTATAGCTCAATGACACATTAGAGAACGGGATAGACAATGAGGTTTTAAAAGGCCCTCTACATAAGATAATTGCTTTTAAAATTCTCATCACGGACAACAAATTATGCATTCTGGATGTGGAATACTTTGGAATTTCTAGCCTTTACTTAAAAGGGAATTACACTGCTCTGCATGCACATTTGCACCTTATACTGACAGCTATGTAGTATTGGCACTATGAATGAGTTTATATGCAAATAATAGCTAGAGCTTACAGGAACTTATTTCTGAGAGAACAACAATTTACACAAGGAAAAGAGAATGTGTGCTAAGCCATCTACTCCACTGGTATGCTGAACGAGACAATGCTGGGGCCTCTGCAGCTGTGTTTCAATAAAAGGCTGAGATACCTAAAGCATGAATGAGAGGAGTTTGTGTACTAGCTTTAATTCAGCATGTGACCTCCTTCATGACTTCAAAGTCCCACAAGTGCTTGCCCAGACATAGACATAGGCAGAACTTTGCTATATGAGAAATATCACATAATCATTTGTCTAGCATGTAAGGCTGACTGGGATGCCTCAGCTGGAGGTGTCAGAAGCATCAGGACTTCCATGAAATTCACTTCAGTTCCTGAGCCTTTTGTTCTACAGCTGCAAAATACAGAATATTTTTACACTTGTGGAATAATCTCTTGTTTATTAAAAAAAAAAAATTAATTTATCTGCAAATTCTTCAATCCTTGTATATTTTGTTACCTAGGGGTTTTTATTTATGTCCTTCTGGATAAGAAATAAAGATAGCAAAATCGGACTACAGAAAGGTCTCTGGGAGGGCCTCTAAATCAAGGAGATTGTAGAGAGTTGCAAAAAAATCTTGCACTCTGATTTTTTTTTATTACATTTATTGCTGTCTGGATCCTTTTAACCTTTAAGAATTTTATTGTAAAGCTACTTTGGCCTTTTATAGTTTCTTTCATTTTCCCTTGTTATTAGAATAATACTTTCTTGTAATTTAATCTTAGTACTTCTTACATGTCAGTTTCTTTTCTACAGACATCTTCAACTACTTCTCATTGCCATTATCCCAGTATAAATAAAAACCTGGTTTTACTCAAATCATCAGCAAAACACAAGTGGATTTGATTAGGTCAAGGGTTTTGACTGTTCTTTATTCTTCCACTATTCTTAATTCTCCATTATTCTCCACTTATATTACTGGGTTTTTACAAGTCACTTCGTTGACCTCTTAGTTTACATCCAAGTATCTGAACAAATACTACGTTCATACTCCTTTCTATCAACATTTCCTTAATAACAAAGGCTCTGATTTCTGGATAATCCTTCTGCCTGAATCATGACACTGTCCTCTACAAATCTAACTCAGGAATGTCTTTGGTGATTCATGGCTGGATGTACTTGTCACCCACCAGATGGCTGCACAGCAAAAGTTTCCCATGAGTAAAGTGCCTGGAGATTTCAAGCTCTATGATAGTTGGTCCAGGAATATTTCATACTTGCTTTCGTCAAGCCTTCAGGGTCTATAGCAGATGCTGCTGCAGTTTATTTGTTTGAGTGCTACCATACCCCTTCCATTATCTCACTGCCCTAACTGGTTTAGTAAATATTTTAGATCTGTATTCCTAATGCAGAGTAAGTAGGGTTTAAATTATAGGTTGATACATCTGTCCGCATGTGGAAATAACGCCTTTAAAGTGAAATTTCTACTCATCCTTTTCACAGAGGATTACATTCTTTTGGATGAAAAGAATCCAACAAAACCCAATCAAATTAAAAACTGTAACAATAATATGAGAACATATGAATTTATTTAAATTTGTAAAAACAAGTTTCAAGCTGCATAATTTCTTCAGTTACTTTACAATTCATAATCTCCTAAATACAACTGAATTTAATCGGATGGAGAAGAAAAAAAACCAACTTATTTCTGAATATACTTGCACTCTTTGGACAATTTCCTGCTTTACTTGCAATTATCATGCATTTCTGGCACTCATTTTGTCATTCACCTTTGCAACAAAATGGCATCTTAAATTGCTTCTGACATGATTTTCACAACTTTATATATTTATGCTACATTTATATTTATATGTATGAATATATACATATATGGACACATATATTAATAAAGTCCTGTGTCTACTAAGTTCTTTGTTAAGGACAAGGATAATTAGATGAATCAATGGCCACTCAGCAAGTGTGATTATAGAAAGCCAGGTTTTCAACCAGGGTGTTTGTAAGAAAGTTGTATTGATACATTTTTGTACAGCTACTTTTTCTCCCCCATCATGATTAACATTTTACAATAGTCCAGGCAAAGTCTCCTTCTCATAATATTCCTAATAAGATATGACTGTATAAAGCCCATGTACACCACATTTAAATTGAAGTCTCTGAGAATGTATGTGCCTGAGGTTACAAAGTGCAGCATCTAATCACTCTATTCTCTGCTGATTGCCCTGTTTGGAATAATATGCATTTGAGGAAGCAGATGTACATATTTGCTTGGTTTCACTTAAATCAAGACTTAGAAACATTTAGGAGAGACTCTAAAACCTTAATAGTTTTAAAATAACTGTTGAACATGTTAAAACTGAAACCTGAAAACATTTGACATGAATTCTTTAAAAGATTTTGGTCTGTATAACCATCAATCTGCAATGCAGGACTTGGATACAGCAATCCCACCTGAATCATGCTACAGTTAATATGTACTTGCTAATATAATTTATCAAGCATTCTAAATCCACATGACACAAATGTACAGCATTTGGTCTGAAAAAAGTTCTTCAGGAGTTGTAAGTAAAACTGAATGAATGCATTATAAGCTCTTTCCATGTAGTGTTTTCCCCTATCTGTCTCCTTAAAACATTTCAAACTGAATGGTGTCCTGCATGCTCTGCTGCAGATTTATTCTTCTCCTGATGCATGCGTGTAACTCCCCATTAATGTTAGTAGGAATGAGATTTACGTATGTGCACTGAGAGGAGAACAGACACCATGGTATTTTATTCGCCTATACAGGATTATAGCCTCTGAGGATAGATTTGATTTTTTTGTTGTTAGCAAAAAAGCAGCTTGACAAGTAGCTCTTTGATTGATAATACACTGGGAGTCGTAATTTATATAATCTTACACCTGCTAGTGAGCATAAAGGTCACTTTAAAGGTGTGAGTTGTGTGTGCTGGGGCAGAGCATAAACCAGAGGGTCAGTTTTCAGTGCTTACCGTATGACAGAGAAATGGACAAAAACTCCTACCAATGCTGATAAAATTGAAAATATCATGGCAAGCATTGTAATTAACAGCAAGTTTCCAGAACTTGACATTCTGAGCAAGTGTCATTCCCTAGGTTATTACAGAGGGAATTAGAGTGGCCTTTCACTGTCAAACTGATATATACCATTGGAGCATTGCTGAAGAAAAAGTACCATTCGTGATGTCTTTTCAGGATTTAAACATCTGCTGAATTCCATCTCTTTCTATCATTTTCTGAAAATAGATACACATCTCAAAAGGTCTCTATCTGGGGCTTTGAGTGGATTCAATATTTCAGCATATTCTGAAAAGAAATGAAGAATTTCTTTTCAGAAAAAAAAGAAATTATCCTATGTGTAAAAACTGTCTTGTACACAGCATCAGCAGGACTTTCTTACAGCTTAAATATTTTTGCTAGGAGAATGGCTTCCTGAAATGTATTCCTATAATTAATCGCTGGATATACTCATTTTTCTAAAGCATCCTGTTCTTACACTGGGGTAAAACAAGAGAAAAAAAGCTTTCATACTATAAAATAGCGATATTTGTTTTCATTCTGGTTTTATGCTTATCTCTATTTTTTTTTCTAATAGCCTTGCAAATGTATAAGGAGATAACTGGGTTTTGAGCAAGGCATAAATTGATGCTTTCTTGTTCTAACCTTCATCTCCTGCTGCAGCAAGAGGGAACTGTACTTTCAGAATAGGGACGTATTCATCCTTTGTGGTTTTCAAACAGTACTAGTATGTGTACTAACATATTCACATTTTGCAGTTCTAATTACATAATTTCCATGATTTGCTGTAATTATTAATAATATAATGGACGGGTTTAATTTCACTTCAGCTTCCATCTGGGAAATAATCCAAAGCCAAAAAAACCAGCCAGTGAGGTCTGCTTAATTGTGTTTGGGTGCTCTGACCAGTTTTCTCCAAGCTCTGACTATGACTCAGTCTTGAATACGTTTGGTGAATTTGACTTCTGTATTGATGCTTAGGATTTCCAGTTCTTGCTGAAAGCTACTGAAGTCCTCTGGGTGACTGGATGACTGTAGTCTCTGTCGATTTGAATCATTTGTTTGGGTCAAGAACAGAGGCTTAGAATTTGGAAGTAATATCTTCAACATGGAGTGTTCATTGTCTCCTGTCATGAGGGGAGAATGTATCTCTCTTTTCAGGGTGGGGAAATGGTTACAAGAAATGACTTCTGACGTTAATGGAACAGGGGAAAAATTCACTTTCCATGGAAATAACTGCTTTTAGGCCTAGCTTTGTCTTCATAGATCACCATGGTTTACAAATGACCTACAATAAATTAAGTAGACACCTCTGCAATGGGGATGAAAGTCTTGGCAACACTGATTAGTTGTGGCAATTATTTTAGAGATTTATGCAGTGTTTGCCAGAACCTTCTATATCTTTATTATTTTATCTGTGATACCATGTTATGACGAAAATTAAAAAAAAACCATAAATAAGAGCTAAAAAGAATTTTGTAATATGCAAATTATCATTTGTATATTAAGTAAATTAAGTGCTTCTTAAACTAATGGGGGGATGTAAAACATTTTCCTCACAGACAGGCTATTTTAATAGCATTTTGTAACTTTTATTTCAGTATCTTCAAAAATAGCAGTGACTGACATTGTAGAAAAAATCATGCAGAACCACAAAAGAATCTAATTTGAAACAATATGGTAATATATTTTGTTCGTGTGTATATACTTAAAATTTGAGTTGGTATTACTCCACTTAGTTTGACCAAAGATATTTTTCCTACATGATGGTAATTCAATTAAGTTAAAATCTTGTTATCAACTTCTCTACTGACTAACAAAAGCTTTTATGTGTCACAGGCAATATTCAACAAAACCTGCTATTTTTGCTAAACTTGCCATTCAGTGCTGTTCACAGGAATTTAAATTTTACTCAAAATTGACAAAATAATTGTGAAATACCGTAACATTAATAATCTTAAATGGTTTTCCATGCAAAATATCAGAGATTATTATTTTTATGTATCCAACTAAATCTTCATTAATCACTCAATAAAATGGCTAAATAGAGTACTATTTATATGTATTTGCCATTTGGGATGTATATCCTCTTATAATAGCATTCTTGTCTGCTACTGCATGTTCAGGGGAGGATACAATTGATTCAGGAAGGACCACAGGGATTTTTCATGGAAGTGCAAATGTAACACCATATTTTATGGTTGAGGATAGTTTATGAGGGAAAGCTTTCTGTGTCTTAGCGTAGAGCATGAGAGCCAGTTTTTAACACTAGCATTGCTGATTCTCACACTGATGATCCAAACCTTGGTTTATGTGAAGTTATTATTCATTATGTTAATTTCAAATAAAGAACAACAACAACAACAAAACTACTTAGAGAATTGAATAATGACTTCATGTTTCCTAGAAAATAAAAAATGCTGCAACCATTAACCAAGGTCAAATTGACATAAATACATTGCAGATCCCGCAGCTCAAGGGAGGAAAATAATAGTTTGAGCAGATCATGCAGGAAGATGGCAGTTCTTTAACAATTTAAATTTAAAGATTTCTAGTACAGTCTTATTTTTTTTCCAGTTCATGAAATTTTTGAAAGGATACATTGTTCTTTTGCAGGTATAGTGCAAAACATCTCCCTTGACAATAATTTCTTGACTGCCCTAGAAGACACAACAATGATCATACTATTTCAAGAGCAGATATCTGTCTAACGGTAAATAAGAATGAATCTCCTGCTTATGGAAGCTAAAGATTTTTCTTTTAATTAAAAAAAATACAAGTAAATACTTAATGTAAAATTAAGTTTGCATAATGCACAAGAGTCATTGGGTTTGAAAGGGTCATACTGAGGTAACTTAATCCAAGCCCTCTGCTCAAGTTTTCAGTTAGAGCAAGTTTCCAAAGGCTGTGTCCCCTTGGTTTCTGAATATCACCAGGGATGGAGACTCCATATCTCTGGGCAAACTATTTCAATGTATGACATTGCCACAGGAAAAAAAAAAAAGGAAAAAAAGAAAAAAAAAAGGAAAAAAAGAAAAAAAAAGTCTTGTGTCCAGGTGGAATTTTATGTGTTTTAATTTGTGCTGATCACCTCTTGTCCTGTCATGGGCACAACTGAAGAGTGTTTGGCTGCTGCTTCTTCAGTTTCTCCCATCACATATTTACACACATTGATAAAATCCCCTTGAGCATTCTTATCTCCAGGCTGAACAATTCCAGTTCTCTCAGCTTCTCCTCACATGATAGGTGCTCCAGTCTCTTAATCAGCTTTGTGACCCTCTGTTAGACTCATTCCTGGATATCCAGCTCTCTCTCACACTGGACATCCCAGTGCTGGATCCAGCAATTCCGTTGTGTCTCACCAGGGCTGAGTAGAGGGGCAGGATCACTTCTCCTGACCTAGAGGAAATATGTTTCCTAATACAAACCAGGATTTTCTGTTGGTGCTGTTTACTGCAAGATCATCAAACATTTATATAGTTCCTGGTCAATTTGGGGTACACCGAGATTTCTAGATCCTTCTCTGCAGAGTTGCATGTCAGCTGGTCAATTCCCAGCATGTGCTAGTGCAATGGATTATTCTTCCCCAAGTGCAAAACTTTCCATTTGCTTTGCTTGAATTTCATGAGATTCCTGTCTCCCTGACTGAGGATGATACGTGTTACATATCCCATCAGTCTGTTGTGTGGTACTTTACTTCCAGTCACCAAGTGTTGGTTTCGCCCCAAGAGACAAATAGGTACAGAAGCAATTCTCAAATACAGCAGGTATGGTTCTTGCTACCAACTATGAATAAAATTACAGACCTGGAAGAAATTGTTTAATCCAAGAGCTGTATGTATATTTAACAGTAAACAAAATGGTCAGTCTGAAGCAGAGGTTAAACATAGGAAGATCCGAAAAATGCTGATTTTTTTGCCTGACTTTCAATCATGCAAGCTTTAAAACTTTTGCAAGGGGAAAGATGTTTTTTATCCCAAAACTGTTATAGTTTGTCTCTGCTTGGTAGTTATATAAGTTCTAAGGAATTCATATAATCCAAAAAGGTCAGGTGTCTCCACCGAGTCTCAATTACAAAGCTTTTTTTTTCCTTTTCTCATTTGTCTTAACACACACCCCTTTACATATAATTTTATATACCTAGTATATTGTCCTCAATATCTCCCTCCAGATACATCCTAGCATGAGATAAAGTTATTTCAATTTTAAATGTTTCTGCTTCAGTATTCATTTTTGCATAGTTTTACATTGAAAAGGAAAAATTAATGTCTTGTAGAAAGTACTGATTTCTCTTGTTGCCTTGACAGCTATGATCATCAACAAACAGAGAACAATATGTACTTGGATTTTGAATATTTTTAAAATCTTTTTATACTCTGGAATTATACATTTTTTTTCCAAATTAAATACTGAAGCAACAGATAAGAACAGAGGTAATACACTATTTTATGCACATCAAAATGCAGAGTACATCACAGTATTGTTCTAAAAAATTATATCTACAAGTTGGTTGGGAATTAATTTAGATTGTAAAGCAAATATTTTTCTCTGCAGTCCACCCACATGTGTTAGCTTCTCTTGATATTAAATAGCTTTTATTTGTCAGAAAAAATTAAAATATCTGAAAATATGAAGCATGCTATGCCAGAACTCAACTCATCCCACTTCTATACATCACAGATAAAGAGTTCTTACTTTATAAGAAAATGTCATGTGAATCTAGTCATGGGCATAATAGTGTGGGACTCCCCAAGGAAACAAAAAGCCCTTTTGCCTTCACTATATCTTCAAGCATGCATTACACTAAATGCAAAAGGCAGTGACATCAACGGTCTATAAAAGCATGACCTTCAAATTGATGGATTTTGAGTAATAAAAGGCCTCAACAGCAGCTGACATATAAACATAAAAGGAAGTTTTAAGGACAACCCACTTTGGTGTATAATGAGTAAGAAATGTAATACTATGTTTACAGATTCCACAGGCTTTGCTGTACTAGTTTCACCTGAGAACATTTCTAAACCCAAGAGGAGACTGGGGACAGGACAATGAGTGTGGGATTTAAGATTATGCAGGTATAAATTCAGGAAGAAGGAAGATGTTGAAAAAGATGAAGGCAATCTGTATCAACTGAGTATCAACTGAAGATAATCTGTAGGGGATATATATGCATATAGGTTTCTGAGAAGAAAAGTTATGATCATTTATCACAAATAAGATTTTGCCAAATTTTCCCACTAGTATCTTGTAAGCTTTTGAACTACTGTCTTGAAAATGTATTTCTATATTATGGATGTTGAGCTTTTCAATGATATAAAGCTAAGAGAGTAATTTGACTAAATCAGGAAGGCAGTGTAGGGGAAAGGCTTCCAAAATGTCCCCAAATCAGCAGTCCATCCATTCAACACCTCTGTGAACTGATAAAGTGTCCCAAACCATAAAAATTGCCAAGAGGGGGCAGCAGCATGTTGAGTCATGGGAACTCTCCTCCCTCCAATGGAAGTTCACAGAAGCTGAGGTACAAGCACCTTTTCATTTTGCAGATCTCTGCTAAATTGGTGCTGAACAGGAGATGATAGTGTGATGCTGTCAATATCTTAGGGAAAAAGCAATTGCTTCCACTGTCTAAGAATAGCAGAACTTGTCTGATTTTCTAGAAATTCTTCAGGTGAAGCCCAATTAAAAATCATAGAAAGTTTGAAAAGCCTTCAGTAGTCACACACCTCACAAACAAAATGCCATAAATAGTTATCTACTAATTCGAAGTCATGACAGTATGTCATCTACTATCAAAAATTTAGACTAATCATGAGATGAAGTTTTATTACCTAAATGCATGGGCGATTCTCTCTGAACAGACAGGAATCAACAGTTCTACATGCATTTCAAGTAACTATATATGCAATACATATGCAGATGTAAGACAGATTTACACATTCAAAAATGCAATTTCTTGTCCACTGACAAAGTTTGACTGTCTATGACTGCAACACCACTTTGAATTCTTTTCATACACAAGACTTCTAAATTTAAAGTTATTTGCATGCAGGGAGTAGATTCCTACAGTTCTGCTAACATGCTATGTTTTTCCAAAGCTTTCATCTATCTATATAATTTCTTATGCAATCACCACTTTCACGGTATCTAAGGGGTCTAATGACTCCTTGTTCTGCCAGGTTTGCACTTAGAGCTTTTTATTGCCACTCTTTAGAAAGGTGTTTGAACTGTGGCAGGTAGGACAATCCAAAGACAGATCTCATTTCAAAGTATTCTGAAGGGAATAGCTAGTAAAGAAGAGCAGTGATTGATGCAATAGAAGACATAAGAGGATTTTCTTCTTTTTTTTTTTCCTACCAGCTACAGAGAAGTCTAGACTCTTTACTTTAAACTTGAAGTGTTAAAGGGGACTCTTAGATCTGATCATCTCAAAGTCTCTAATCTATGCAAAAAGTGGGCATTGATGTAAAAATAGTACATGTATGAACAACTCAGAAGCATAGCTGGAGTGCAATGTGTATTTGTGGGTCTAAATACTTTGAAAATGCTTGTTCCTGTCTGTGAGACTGGCAGAAGGTGAGAACAGTCAAAGATCTACTCTGTGAAATTTCAGCTCTTTCTTCCTTGCGTACTACTTTTCCCTTCTTATTAGAAAAGTAAAATCAGAGAAATTCAGGAAAACCACAAAATCATTTCCTTGCAAAGAGTATAGGTGTATATCTAAGTCTATAAATGTGCAGCAAAGTGTATTTATATTCCTGCAATACAGATAAGTTACATAACTTTAATTCTGTATTATTTTAACTGTTCAGTATTAAGAATATTGAAATAATGCTATTAATTCTCCTAGCCACAATTAGTTCTGTAAATATATTCTGTCTCATCCAGGTAACTAGATATGTGCCTTATATTTATTTTCCCACATATACCTGATTTAAATATCTCTGTGATCAAAAAAACAGAACTTTACCTGTAAGGGTGGGGATTTGACATTTTGACAGAAGAAATATTTAGTTTTCACCTTCCATTACTTTAATGCGTGGATTATTAGAAAAAAAAAGTTTCACTATTCCCCTTAAGAACTGAAATCAAAGGGAATTTTCTTGGCCAGCATTTCTGAGATACAGTCTCACCATTGCTCCATTGGAAGACTAAGTATTTTCTCTCAGGCCATAACAATTAGATTGGACAGAGGAGACCCAAAGCATACAGTAAAAAGTGGGTTACAGAATCATATTTTTTCTTTTCAGAAATAAAAAAATACAAAGTGAAATCCTAGCAAAATTATTCCTCAAAGTTAGATGCCATGATTGTCCAGCTAGCTGATTCAGGTATTCTGAAAAAAATGGCTTACCAAATCCTTAATCATATTAACTTTATCAGTCCTATAAATTTTCAAGTAATTGAAACATTTAATTGTAAAGTATGTCTTTACAGAAAATTATGTGTCACGATCCATAGCAATGTTCTCAAAAAAGCAGAAACTTTCAAACCATGAATGTTCACTTACATAGATCCGTAGAGATGTAAGGAATTGAAGTACAGTATTTAATGGCATACGGTAAAATGCTAGAGCACTTTTTTTCCCCCCCCAGAACCAACTCTTTCACTGTGACAAGACTATGGCATAAAATACACACACTCACTGCAATTGTGATTTCTTTGATAAAGTATCTCAGTCCCAGGGATATTTCCCTTCAGGTAACATTGCACTGTGGATATACACAGCATGAGCCAGGAAATTTAACAAGACTCTATCATGTCACAGTGTAACAACAGCTAGAGACATGTAGAAAGAAATGTTCTGGAATTCTTTTTTTGTTTGCAGATGGGGTTTTTTTCGTTCCTTTTCTTTTACAAAAGCATAATCCTAACATACAAAAGCATATTCAGCATTTTTCTTGCTTATATTCTAGATATGATCTTATCTCAGTCTTTTTTATTTATATATTAATTTATTTTTATTTCTGAAAAAAAATCCCATTCAGTACTGTAGTATATAGTTAACTAATTGGATAATTTTACTATGGCACCTAAAATCTGCATTTTCCCCTTTCCCTTTCCCTTTCCCTTTCCTTTCCCTTCCTTTCCCTTCCCTTCCCTCACAGTTTTACATGGGTCTGTTACTCTAGAGTATGTGGAATGGAATACTTGCAAAGAGGCACATCCATCAAACTGAAAATCTGATGAGTCAGATCCATCACTGTACAATTAGTAAATCATGTATCTGTTGAGTTGAATCAGTACAGACTTGTTGAAGTTTATGGTACCACGCCAATTTGAAGTGCTGTACTAATTTATACTATTTTAATTCAAACAAGATCTGATAGAGCCTTCTTTCCAGTGATCACTGGAATGGCTGATATATTACAGCTATTTCCTTTGTAAGCATAAGGTCATATGAGAGCTCAGATTCTATTACTGTCTTATATGTGTTGGGAAATACTGATTTTTTAACAGCAAATAATCACTTCATGAAATTTAAAAATGGCATTTGTTTTTGGCTAGTTATGATCCCGTTGCCTAAGGCTAGATCTTGTTCTCATTTCAGTCAAATGGAAACTAGTCAGTTCCATTATTCAAATTGTCTTGCATTAATACAGTGCTGCAATGTTTGAATTGGGGCTGAACAAAAGAATTATTATTGGAAGGGAAAATGCTATCCTGATTTTTATTTAAAGAAATGTTAATTAAAATCTTTTCACTGCAAGTATTTTAGAAAACTTTAATTCTGTGACAATTTAATTTGTCTTTTCTTGTCTAAAATTACCACTTGATATCTCTCAGGCAACTTTTTGTTTTGTTGCTCTGCCTTCCTTATCAAAAAAAGAAAATTTCAAGGAACACAGATTATTATATTTTTTTTATGCTGCATGGGCAAGAGGCCTTTCCAATACACCACCTGCTTACTCTTCCCTCTCCTAAGGAAACTTTTGTAGATATCGGCAAAATGCACAAAGACATTTACATTAGCATCCAGTAATCACTATGATTTGAGGATATGTAGACCAAAGATTTTAGGAACATTTCACCTGACTTCAGGTGCCTATGATGTAGACATGTACCTACAAACTACTTGTCTAAATTCTGCTGAGAGGCAGTGCTCAGAAAGAGGCACTAAAGTACAGTTCCTCTGACCTACATTTAATGGCTGCATTAGAATCAGATGAATGATGAGAAGCACTTATTCCTCTCTACTAACTATATAGGGAATCTAAATGACAAGTTGAAAAAAAGACATTTATGCTTCAGACATCTATATTTTCTGAAGAATAATCCTACTTTAGGTACTGATATGCTGTATCACAGGCTGTAGAAAGGGGATCCACTTGTCATGGGGCAAGACGGTTCATCTTTCTGTTTCAAGGGAAATATAACTATGAAGGACTTCAGAAGTAAAGTGACTTGCCAATGACAATACTATGATTACTAATTCAACAGACCTAAACAGGTCTTATTTTCTCCTGTATTACTCTGTAAACTAGTTCACTTCTCTTCTCTTGCATGAGCATCCCAAGAGACTGCCAAAAATTAAGCCTATGGAACAGGTGCATCACTGCTGAGCTAAACCATTTGGATGATGGAAGATGCTTTGGTCCATTTAAGTATGTTGCTGTGATAAGTGATAAATATTTATTGGCTTAGGAAAGAAGCATTCATGTATTATGTAATTGGCCATACAGAATTTATTTTGAAATTTTAAGTATTGACTTAAATTGAATGATAATCTACAGCAGATTACCACAACTTCAGATGTATTAGTCACGTCCAGACAGGTATAAAACAATTTTATATAACAAAAATTATTCTGGAGGCCAACTCTTCTTATTCATCTTCAAACTTCCACTAATGACTTTAGGTTATTTCCCTAAAAGCAAACTAAAGAAAAAAAAAAAAAAAAAAAGAAAAGAAAAAAAAAAAGCCAAGGAATTAGATTAGGCCATATGTCAATAGCCTATTACCAGAATGTTTATATAAGCAATTTTCAAGGGTGAAAGAAAATATGCCATTCACTTGGAAAAATGCATTTATTTCAAACTGTGAGGACATATATCTTATTATAGAACATATGTCATGGGAATTAGAACTCTGACACTTGGGAAAAAGCTACATATCATTTTCAAATGGTTACCAATGGTCTTTAATGTCAAGTTAGGTAATTTCCTGTGTCTTGTTTCAAGAAAATTTGTTTGGGTGAACATAAATAAGAACCTACCTAAAATAATTTTTACTGATTATATTACATTTTATGAGCACTCATTAAAAGTGGGGCCCACAATCCCTATGAAATTAGCAATCATATTTGTCCACTTACATTTGCAGGCAAAATTACTGCAATAATTTATTTCGTTTTGATAGGTGCAGGTGCAAAAGGTATCTACAAATCTAGGAATTCCTCACACAGATGGGAACATCAATGATATTCATCTAATTATTTCACACAGGTTATTTTATGAAAGAAATATCACCTTTACTATGCAAGAAACGGAATACCACTACTAAAGGATTCCTGAGAAGAGAAAAGAGCTGAATTTTATTGCAACTTACCATGAAAATACAGTACAAACTATGTAAGCATTTAGAAACTTTCAGTTGTTCCCTTATGAATAAAAAATGTAAGTTATGTTATATTGTCAGTGGAATTTAATTTTGTTTTTTATGAGTTTTTTCTATAAATATTTGTGTATTGAAACAATTTTTAGAGTCCATTGAGTTTTAGAGGCCATTGAAAACAAATAGCCACTGTTTTCCCTTGAAGACAGCTAGATATTCATTTAAGTTCAAGTTTACCCAAGAATGGGTAAACTGAGTCATGGAGAAGTTAAATGATTTCATGAAAATGACAGTAGCAACAAGTCAATCACCAATTAGAAATAAATGCTGTTGTAAGTCTCAGTTTCCCTCATTTGCTACCAGGATCTTCTGCCAAAAAAATAATAGATAAGTGAACTACACTAAATTGTTTCAAACCTCAGAAAGCAATTGAGTTCAGGCTCTGGGTGAAAGTTCAGGTTTTATTTTATTTGAACCTATTCACCCATTCTTAATTGGAAAGTAGGTTGATAAAATGACTAATCTGAAATGTGCATAAACTGTAAAGTAGTAAGATTGAGGAATATGAACATATATATATTGCAGTTCTTGCCAAAAAAAGTTTCACATATGGCTTGGGCTAATGGCCAATAAATTTATTACTGGAAGAAATTACAAATGTTGCTGAACGCTGTTACAACATAGAGATGAATCAAAATATAACAGAAATATAGATAATAGAACATTTCATCTGATATTTCACAATAGTTATCTATTCAGAGGAAACTGTGAAGCTTGATTGAACAAAAGATAAAGTTAATAATACCTAATCAGAAGAGACCATTATAGATCAGTGAAACTGCAAAACAGAATTATATGACAAGGGGCAAGCCACATTATCTAAATTAACATTTTTCCAGCATGAACAAGAAGGGCCACTGTAGGAAAACGAGAGCTAAATACTGTGGCCTGCATTTAGTCAACCTGAAGTAATTATTAATTTATGGTTGTCTGTGATTTTAATGAAAATGAAAGCTGAGAGGAAAGAATTGAGAGAGATAATGTGCCGTGAAATTGAGTTTCATTTATTTTGGGGGCCACCTTTTTGCTTTTCTTTACTTTTTATATTCTCATTTTGTTTTTCCTAAAGGAAAAGAAGCTAAGACAAAATGTCCACATTAAAATTTTACCAAGGTTATGTAACTACTCACATACCTCCATTGCTTTAAGAATGAACTATTAAAAATGGCCAGAGACTGAACTCACCGGCTTACTCTGTTTCTAGCTGGAATGATCAAAGATGTCTTTTTTTCTACCTTTTTCAGAATTATCACTTTTCAAAGACAGTGCTTTGCAATAGCAATTTCATCATCAGACAGCCAGGTTTGCCTAATAATGTTCACATCTTTCATGAATACTCTATCATCAACAGGCCCTTGTGGGGCTTTGGAATTTGAAATTATGGACAAAATCATAGGCAGAACATGG
The DNA here is from genome assembly GCA_024734555.1 of Trochalopteron elliotii. Taxonomy (NCBI): domain Eukaryota; kingdom Metazoa; phylum Chordata; class Aves; order Passeriformes; family Leiothrichidae; genus Trochalopteron; species Trochalopteron elliotii. The sequence continues at coordinate 817,685 of JANPWX010000070.1, forward strand.
ATGAACTACAGTAGCTGCCTTTTAGTTTCAATTCTTTGTCTTTTTCTCTTTCCACTAAGAAACTGCTGTAAATAAATCAACAGGTGCTGTTTCGACTGGTAAAAAAAGCCTAAAAGGAAGGGAAATCACATTAGCATTTTTAAAATGGATTAAGTTTTGGTTGAAGGAAGGTTTAAGAGGCACAAGGAATAATAGCTTTAAAAGCACATGACCCACTTCATTGTGTTTGAGATTTTATAGTCACCAGCCTGTACAACACCCGCAGTCCTCAGTACAATTCAAAAGCAGTACAGAAATGTTTGTTCATTCTGAACTGGATGTGACTTCCTTAACAAGTGGACATTTACTTTCTAGAACTGTGTGAAAACAGTTACAGGGTTTGCCCTTTAGCCTGGTTTCAGAAATTATTTTCAATACATTCTGAGAGACAGACTCTTGTCTGCTATCAACTTTTAATGATATTTAAGACACTCTGTGGTATATCAGACATAGATCCTAGTCTGGCAGATATAATACAGTACCTTTGGGAGATCTTTGTCCACCTGAAGCTGTTAGCTGAAGTCCAGATTATCTCAGTCTATCTCAAAAGGAACTAAAGAGCTGTGTATGGTCAACCAACCCATGCCATGCTGACTGCACCAATTAGATTTTCTTTGACTTTAACAGGAATCCCAGATCCTCTTGATTGCCTAAAAGCTTTAGAGACTTCTGAAGAAAAAGGCTACAAGACAGAGAATCGTGTATTTTTAGCTACTAATTTTACCTTAAAGGCTACTTCTACATCCAGGAAAGCTGGATTCTCCTGTCAAAAAAAAAAAAAAAAATCCCAAAAACTTTTTCTTATACAACATTTCGTCAGGATTTCTCCATCCCAAAGAGGAAAAATCACGTACATTCTGGTTTAGTGACCACCAAAATACATATAAATTAAGTGCCCTGTTCCAGACAGGACAAGGCTTATTTTTGCAGTAGTCGGGAAGGGGTATGGCTAGGACCAGGAGGTTATTCCATACCACCTCATGACACTGCAATGAGCAGGGGCAAGGGAATCTCTTCCAGGGAGTAGAGACCTATTGCAGCTGAGTAAGCATGGCAGAGGGAGCAGTTGGGTAAAGCCAGTTTTCTGATCATTTTGCAAGTGAATTACTCTCCTCTCTCTTGTACCCTTTTGTTATTGGTATGGTTGCTGTTACTCTTCATTTTTCTTATCCTACTGCTGTTTCCAGTAAATAGTTCTTTTCCCAACTTCTAAGCTTCACCTTTTGTACCTCCATTACTCCTCTCCATCCCATCAACAGGGGAGAGGGAGGGGGGGAAAAAGAAAGAAGCAGCATAATTTGGACAGTCTCATTGGGAGCACTGAATTTTGGAGTACCATCCCCAAACCATGACATCAAGAATGGGTTTTTGTGGAGGAGGGGGAAAAAGAGGGAGGAAAGCAGGCAGGCAGGCAGGCAGGCAGGAAGGAAGGAAGTAAATATTGATTTGTTATACAAACTGAAAAGATAATAATGATTGCTTTGAGATACTTTCCTGCATTCATGTCAAATCAGACCAAAATATAAAGATAGCCATCTAAGGTTACATGTGTAGAAATGCTGGCTGATTCAGTAATAGGACACAGGACGCAGGGCAAGGAAATCTGATGTGATCAATGCTGACATTGAATACAAGAGACAATGTATTTACTTACACCCTGATTATCATCAGTTATTACTGATTGATCAATTGACTCAATATTGAGGTTGAAATAGTGAAGAGCTGTGGAGAGATTGTCCTCCATAACATAATGGACAGTTTTGAATCAATTTATAAGTTTTGTATCAATACTGACTAGGCTAAACAATTTCTCAGTATATTCTACAAAAATTTGATTATTTAATATGTAACTCTTTCTTATGAAAATGGAAATTAATTCATGCAGAGAGATGATGTGTGAAGGCGATGTTTTTATTTTTCTGCTGTGTCCTACATGTAATTTTTTATATACAGAGATTATATACAGAGAATATAAGAAAGCAAATTAAGGAAAGGAGAAAAAGTGAGTAAAAAATAATTATTGAGGACTGCAAACTTTGATTATATATTGTTACAATTTCAAATTATATTCCTGAGTTTACCAAAATAGTAATGTATTCATAGTAATGGGTTAATTTAAAATAACTTGGGGAAAAAAAAGAATTCAATTTTATCATCAACACGTTCTGTAATTCTTTTCTTCTTTTCTTGATGGTTTTTAAGTTTGGGTTTTTTCCTTCCATGAATATGAGTAACTTTTAAGTGTTTGCTGCAATGGGCCTGTTCCTAGGCACACAAATTTTTGATAGAAGTTAGACACCTCACGGAAGTAGATTGAATATTAAGCGCTTTTTTGTGAACTTCTGTTGAAATAGAACTCAAAGATAACATGCTTACCTTAATTTTTTATTTAAAACTCTTCTTTTGCCATCAGGAGCAGAAGATACAATGTTTCTATTATTGAGAATCACCATCCTGAAAAACTAGCCACACTTTTGCAATTGGGTAGGTTGGAATCAGAGCTGGGCCGAAACCGGAGTTCACAGCTGATCCACAGAACAGGAGCCTGTGGCTTCTGTGACAGAGTGATATCCTGTGGCTTCTTCATGATAGTCTGACACTCTCATTTTCAAGATGAAAAGATACCCAAGGACCTGTATTACTGCTCGCCTTTGCTGCTGTTAAGACAGGCAGAACTTAATCAAGTGACAATATTTTCAGTATTTTTACTAAGAGCTAAAAAGTTTTCTGCAGTGAAATTGATAAGCATGGTAGAAATACATGGGTTAGGTTACTTCATTGCCTGAAAACCTCTCATTTAGATATATTGCATTTGTTTAATTAACGGAGTCACTAGCTGTCCAAGTGAAAAGAAAGTAAAAAGCTCCTACACATTATTCTCCTTTAGTTTCTCATTAGGTGCAGCACTTTCTGACAAATATTGACCTGTAATTCTTTCCCTCTGCCAGAGAATTAAATAAAATATGAACTGCACACAATATACACCATCTCTCCAATTCCACAAGCTGGTTAGTATGTTGACTTCCATTGACTTTACTTCAAGCCCAAACTGCCCACAAACAAGAAATGTTCATACATCACAAAGTATGCAGATTTTGCCTGCTTTTGTACTGCATAGTTCAAATATATTTCCTTTTTCTAATGGTCTTTTGTAATCCTAAATTTGTTCTTTACATGTGTTCTCTAACCTGCCAAAATGGCTCACTCTCAGTCTGCTTAGTCTAACCTGTTCAGAAATTCTCAATTAATATTTTCTTTTTTCAGATACTTATATAGATATATATATGTTTTGTCAGCTTCCTAAATAATGTAGACTCTTTTTCCAGTGAACTACATCACATTTCATTTAATATATATTCATTTCTCTTCTGGTCAAGATGCTGGGTTGAATTTTCTTTGGTATGATAGAATGCTACCAGAAGATAATGCCTGTTTGTGTATTTATGTTACAATGTAAGGTACTTCAACTATTAAAAACATTTTTTTTCAATTTTTTTCTGGAGTCTTTATTTACTTTTAGGTACTCATTCTTATTCATGCTTCTGTGTTTTCACTTGTCCTCATACATACTTCAGTCTATCTTTAATTAATTCATCAATAATAGAATTCAGAATAGAATTCAATAATAGAATTCAGCTTACTCCAGTATCTGATATCAGTTACATGCATTGTTTATTCTTTTAATTTCTCATCTTGCTTTAGTCAGCTGATCTGTTTGAAGTATTCTACAAAGGCATTGTATATCAATATGTCGTATTTACCCTTTTGACACTGGTTTATGCAATATGTACAGCATATTTTTATAAAATATATAAATTAGTTCCTTCCCTTAACAGATGGGGATAGAGCTCTTTTGCCATCTCTAATTTTCTTCAAAACCTTGTGGATCTCTCTTCTCTCTTTTGGAATTCCTTTCTCTTCCTCCTTTCAGATCTATCTTTACCTGCGCATCTTCAGATTAAGATATCTAAATATAGACATGTATATGTCAATATCCAGGTGTCAGCCATGTGTCTAAGGTGCCTATGCAGTCAAGATACAGTCAATAGAGTAAATGGAGCCTAAAGAGTTTTCCCTCAGGTGAGCACCGGAAGCTGGTCAACAGAAATGCTTTCTAGGCTTCATTGGCTGACTCTCTAAGATCTTCATTTGTTTATAGCTGAATTTTTACCATCTGGCTCACATAGAGGTGTATAAATTCAAGTGTCAGCATGAAGCTGCATTTCAGGTTATGGTCTCATTCCAGTTCCCCCATCATCTTCTGCAGAGTAGTTCAATCCAGTGTCATGTCTCACAGCTGGATGGAATTAACTCAGAAGTCTTCAGTCTTATTGGTTGGCAGGAGTTACATCTTTTCTAGCTAATGAATTGGACCTTCTATGTCCTTATGCAAAAGAAAATACACACCTCTTAAGTTCCTAAGCACCCACCTTTATTCTCAAAATGAATCATCTATATGACCCTTCCCATTACTTCCTTCTTTATTTTACCAAGCTCAGAGAGGAATTGGAGATGCACATTTATGTATCACATGCCTTTGTTACCTGTTATCTTTCCAGTTTTCTTTAAATGCTTATGTGGAAAGAAAAGGATCTAAAAGCTCTCTACTGATCAGGAAGATAGTACTCAAATTAGCTGGGACTTTGTGACCCCTTAAGTACAGGGTTTTGGTTCCAGAAGACTCTGGGCAAATGCACAACAATATCAAGTGCCTCTGCATTCAAGAACATCACTTTCTCTGTTGAAAAATTCCATGTTCAGAAAGCAATCCAGGTTTCCAGAACACCATATTTTGAGGTTCTTAACACAAGAATGTCTAGAGAAAAGAGGAATTAGAAAAAATATTTTTACTCTTGTGGTAAAAAAAATTTGCTTTTTAAGTTTTATTCTGTACGATTTCCAGTACTACATATATACTTGAATCAGGAGATCTAGAAATAAAGCAATAGCTACCAATTGCATTTTTGCTCACTGTCTCTCTGTCTCTTTCCCTCTGTCACTTTCTCTCTTTTCTATTCTTTCTGTATTTTCACCTCACAATCTTTGTTAAATAAAATCAGTTTTATTGACTTTGGCATATGCTCTCATTTGCACCTTAATTCGGGCAGAGTCATCTCTGATTAATCATATCCTAACAATCTTAAACAGAATTTTAGTAGAGTCAGGAGATCTTCTATTCCTGTTTTCTAACTTGATTTAGTCCAGTGGATTGGCTCAGACTCAGAACACAGCAAACACAGTGATAGATCTGGTCTCCACCTCCAGGAACAATTTGTAATTACTGTTATACTTCTGTAAAGAAGTATTAATATGATCTGCAGGTAACAAAAGATGTGTTTAAAATTCAAATTATTGAAACTTACATGTTTAATTCTCAGTCTTGAAAGTAGAATTTGAAATCAAAGAGAGATGCATAGAGAGTGAGTAGGTAATCTTGATACTTTTACAAGAAAATTACTCAGAGGTACTATGTTGAATCCTGGAAGATGCATGCACTCTTCTCAAAAATGCTACTTCTGTAAGGGAGTGCCACCAGATGGAAAGAGTGTGGGGATGGTTTAAGGTTTCTGAAAGAGGTGACTGTGACATAATACTGCAAGATGGGGGTGGTGAGTGTAGGAGTATGGTGTTATGACAGTAGTGTGTGAAGAAAAGTGTACAGCATGAAGGTGGAGAGCATGGGGTAATACAGTGTAATGGACGTGCTTGGGGTGCACAACCTGGTACACAAATCTTCCAAGGTAGTACCCAGTGGGAAACACAATGAGTATGCAGGGTTTTATGTATTCCCAGGTAACAGGGAAGTCCCTTCCATATTCCATGGAGAATTATTCCCCACCGGCACCTATCTTTTGCTATTATGTAAGAAAAATTCTTTAGCTTTTTGCAAGTCAGTGATGCTGTATTTACACTCAATAGTTAGCTGTAGATGGACTATACTCTCCTTTCTCAGGATCACTTGAGGAACTTTTCATAAGTCTGCATTGTCCATGTGTTTTAATTTGATATGCTATGTTCTCAGAGCACCTTTGTGAAAATATGTAATGAGCCATCAAATCAAATAAGGTTCCTTTTCAGTGTTCTCCATGTTATCAAGATTACAGTAATATGAGTTGATATCCTATGTTGAAAAGTCTAAAATCATTCATTAAAATGGTGTGAAAAAACATTATGTCCTTCAATCCATACATAGAGCATGATTATTCTCCTGGTCCAAAAAATTATTTTTCCTGTATCTCGACTGATATTTAAGAATCCAGATTGAAGATTCACTTTGTTAAACTGATTAGCTAACATACTTGTGGGGATGCATTTTTAATTTAATGTTAATTCATAAGTTAATGTTCCTCTGTAATGGTTTGTTCCATGTACCCTTTCTGTTACCTACTTTTGGTTTCTCCCTGTCTTCCCCCCAGTTACAGTTCTATGATTGGTTCTGGTTCTTCCTAAGTTTTCCCCCGCCAAGAGACAGTTATCTGTCCATCATCTGTTATGTACCCCCTGGTCCTGTCCATCACTTGGGGGTCTCTCCCTGTTTCTGGAAGATTCTAGGAGTGGCGTAGAGTGATTGGGCAGGATCCAGGCTGCCACCTCCTACTATCCACTGTATGGTTATTGTATATGTCTATCATGTTATGAGCCAGTCCCTTGTCTCATCATATTGGTCCCTGGTTGAACCCTCCCCTGTGTTACACCCCCTTTAAAAGTTCCTCCCTGGGAACAGTCCTGGTCTTTCTCCTGAGGCAGACATCCTGAGGTGAGGGCTCCACGCTGGAGTTCCAAAAAACTCATTGTGACCAAACCTCTCAAGAGTCCCTCCTTTCATCCTCCTGCCTTCGTCTCACTGACGCTCCTGACCAGCCAAGTCCCACTGGCATGGGACTGCCAGTGGCTGTCCCGGGGCTGGCCGAGCTTGAGAATACGGGACACCACAGCACATACCGACTCTCATCCCTTTCTTATACTTAATTTTGAAATATTTATAACATAATTGACAAGTTCTCTAGATTATTTTCTTTCGTTAATAGTTCTGTGTGTGAAATATGGCAGACATTCACAAATACTAGCCAAAAGGAAGGAAATTTCTTGCAATTAATATGTTCTATTTCTCGACTTGAACATTTTGTATAGAAAAACATTGTCAAGAGTTTTGTTTAAGAACTCTATTTAGCAAATATTTTCACACCACAAAAATAAGATAACAGCATTGCTGAGAAAAGTGGTTGAACAAAGCAAAAAATTAAATTTGAGCTATTATAAGGGAACTATTAATGGAAATGCAATTATTTATGTCTCTCATTAAACTTAATGAAGGGCTGAAGAAGTGGTGGACTAAGAGATAGTAAATGTTTATTTATATGTCTCTGCACGTGGCTCATTTCAAGAGATCCAAGCAACCTTGGTCTACAAAATAGTTATTATGGTACCAAAGCTACCTATCTAGCATTTTAAAATGGAATGGAATGCTTGAATTTCACACAGCAATTTATCCATTTGTGTGGTTGTGTTATTCTAATACCCACCTGAATTAACAGCAGAAGTTCTCTGATCGTAGAATCATAAAGTGGTTTGGTTTGGAAGGGACCCTCAAGATCATTTAGTTCCAATCCCCACCTGCCCTGCCACAGGCAGGGATGCCACCCACTAGATAAGATTGCTCAAAGTCCCATTCAGCCTGGCCTTGAACACTTCTAGGGATGTTCCCTGGTATACACAAACACATCCACCTCTTCTCTGGGAAACCTGTTCCAGAGCACCACCACCCACACAGTAAGGAATTTCTTCCAAATACGTAATCTAAACCTGCCTCCTTTCAGGATAAAGCCTTTATTCCTTTTTATATAATCCTTATCAGTAAGAACATAACAAGGGTGACAAACTTGTTTGCTTACACTCATCTCTTCATTGTATACAATTTATTGAATACAAATATAAATTAAGATAAATTTGCTAGCACCCTGCCATTAAAATATATATTTAAGCATTTTTCTCAGGAAATAAAGTTAACGACTTCTTTTGGTACCATTACTACAACTTTTGAGGGAATATAATGGTATAAAGATTCTGTTGTTTACATAATTTATGGAAAATAATTTAATTCTGGGGACTGTAGTGCCAAACATATCCATAGATCAAGCTAATTAGGAGTCTAAATACATGTCGTAAATTGCTTTCCATAAAATGTTTCCTTAAACTTCTGGTAGACGTGTCTAGTGCAGAAATTCTGTTACTAGCTAGTGCAATACTTCTGACAAATCAGTGATGTCATAAGCAGACAAATTTTTCTAAAATGTATGATAGAAAGTATAGCACTGATCCTCAGACGTTCTACCTTAGCTTCTTAAATTTAGCAATTATTTTCTACCTTTTAACATCTACCTTTCTTCTGGGCAAATATATATCAAGAATTGTACAGAGTCTGGCTGGATGATTAAAAGTCATTCTCAATTAATGGATGAATAATAACCACAGCTTGTAAGTTCTGTGACTACTTGAAACTGAGCCCAAATGTAACATCAGTCCTCAAAACCCATGTTACTTGTTTCCAAAAAATCCAAAAGAACAGTTCTAATTCTGTCCTCCTACATGTAATATGAATTTCTCATCATTCTCAATGCCATTATTCAAGGAAAGCAAAACTGCAGTTTTGTTTTCTACTTCCTCTTTTGAATTCTTCAATATTTTAATTCACATCTTATATCTGTTTATGTCAAGATTTTTTCTCTAGCTAGGTAATCTGCAAGTGAAGATAACTTACGAGAAATACAATTAAACTCTATATCTGTTTATCTACCACTGATCCAAAAATATTACCAGTTCACAGGAAGAGTAATGTTATAATCTCAGAGTTTTGCTTTCATTTTTTTTTCAAAACTCTTCTGTAGTATTGTCATTACAAACCACCTATTGCCACAATGTTTGTATTAATCCCTTCAAATATCAAGTCTGTTTCTTCCTAGCTATTTAAAACAAAATCTACTACACTAACATTCTGATAGACAATCTTTGCACAGATAGAAATAACTGCACTGGAATCAGAAATAAAGCACTAAAACCATTACGTTTTTAACACAACACTCCTCCAGACATTTTAGCCATCTTTCTTCATTGATTAGCACCAAGTAGGGGCTTTCATACCATTTAAAGTACCCTTTCCTTCTTCTCCTAAAATTAACTCATTAAAAAAGCAAAATGACAATGTATTTCCCTTGATCCCACTCACAGAGTTAAAAGTAAAATTAAGGATTGAATTGTTAATATGAAACATGAAATGGAGAGACTTCCTAAACTCCCTAAAAGTAGACCTTTGTCTTCTGTTCATCACCATCTTTACAGTACGGAAGTGCTTTCATTCTTACCATAGAAAAGGAGTAAAATATTGCCTGTATTTTACATTTTTAAGAGATCAGAGCTTTTTGTTTGTGTATTTTTGGAAGCACGGGAATTTGGGAAGGAGTTGCATAGCTGTATATAGGAAACTTAATGTCAGTACTTTCCTATGAACAAATTTGGTTCATATAGGAAATTTCATTCAGGCCATTCAACGCACAAAGACTTTCTAAGAGTAATGTGCTTTTATTTCTACTAAAAATAACCTGAATCAACTTTCTTCAAATGAATATTAGAATATGATGCACAACTGTATGTGTACTAAAACATCAAAATCTCAAAGGAATCCCAGAGGATAATCTGAAAGATGTTCCAATGACAGATTATTTCTGACAACGGTTAGCAAAAATGCCACAAATCTCATTTATAATGGGAACATGGTATGTAATAGAAAATTTACCCATGGCACAACAGTAGTATGTGTCACGATATATATATAATATTGTAAAAGACTCAAGCAGATTTTGCCATCACAGCAGTTTAGCACCTCATCAATATTTTCAACATCAGATAATTGGGATTCTTCCAAACACTGAATTGTGTAACTAAAAAAAATCTAATACAGAGAAGCTGACTTAAATATATTGCTGGATTATACAGATGGAGTTACAGCACTCTTTTAGGACCCAACATAAAGTATCACTGAAGTGAAAGACTTAATATGCATTTGTGTTTTGATGGTTTAAATAATTTAAAGAATGAAATACACTGGTCTATGATACATATCTGGTCTATTTTTCACCTGATCTATCACTAGGAAGAAATAATATCTAAACATGTAGCTTTGACACTAAGCTGTGGTGCTACACTTAGTGTGTCTGAGGATGGGAGACTCCTCTGTTAGTGAAACAATTGCATGTGGACTCAGCAAATCCATTTGGTACATTTCACTGCTGGAAGGGCAAGAGTACTGTCATTAGAGATGCTTAGGATTTAGCTAAATGTATTCTGGCAGCTCTGCTAGCTGTCTGAATTTGAAGGAGATTGAAAAGTGTGTAATGAACACCCCCAAATGATGCTGAGATAACACTGATAGGAATCTAGATTAATTTCTTGTTTTCTTACTGAAAGCTAGGAGAAAAGAAATTGTGTATTATATCTTAAATGGAGATTCATGTCTTGTCAATAAAGAGTATGTTCAAGATCTTCAGTTTATGTCCATATTTGGCCAGCTCTGAGCCTGCTGTAATTTCAAAGACTTGCAGTTTTATTAGCATGGAACAGAGCCTAAGACTGTATTAGACATACCATAGATGGCAAGGCAGGCAGAGCAAACATGCAGTGGATCATATCCATACTATGGCTATAGGAACTTTCATCAGCACTGCTATGTGTCCTTCATACTTATTTCTTTTCTAGATACAGATGATGTTTCTCCCTGTTTCTAAATGATATTGATGTTTAAACAAGAATCTATCAATGATAGTATTCCATGCCACAGGAGTTATACTTCAGACTTTTCAAGGAATTGTTTATCAAAGAATATAAGAATTTGCATAATCTAACTCAAGTATGAGTATTCTAGAGTGCTATGATAGGAACACGAGACTAGGATGAAAAGATACTTATACATGGGTTTACTGATGGGATTTTTGTTACTTCTTCTGCAAATACCAGCTTGCACATTCAAATTCCTGACTCAAGATTTTCAGAAATCAATTTAAACAATAGGCAAACTAGTCTAATCTTCATGGCAGGTTGAGAATTGTAACCATACTTAAAGATTTTTTTTCTGGAAACTAAGATTTTCCATTTGTTATAACTGTCAATTCTTTCTTTATTATTTTGCAAAAAATAATTTAAATCTTTTAAGCAATAGCACTACGACAATATCCTGTGATATTAAAGGTTAAAGGGTATCTTTCTAGAATAATCAAGGAGGCAGAGAAGCATTTCCAGATGCCTTGCTGTCCTGACGGAGTCGCCAAAAACTGATACCTTGAGAGGTTACCTAGAACAGTGTTCTAGACAGTGCTGAACAGTGCTAGACAGTGTTAAAGTAATAAAGTAGGCATTTATTAAAAAGCCTTCAAAGGATACACATAGGGCAGTACAAGAGCCCAGCCATGGCTACACCCAAGGTGGATGATGGGTCACGAGTTTTCACACTTTTATAAGTTTTGGTCCATTTACATGCTGGGGTTAATTGTCCAATTACAGCTCCAGGTTATGAAGTCCCATCCTCCCAGATTGGTCCCCTCAATTCGCTGTTGTTTACACTTCTTGGACCTGAAGCTGCAATAGTGTCTTCGGTTTTTGGGCTGGAAAAGGATTGTTTTGTCTAACTAAACTGAAGAGAACTTCTAAACTTGATATGAAGTTCAGAGTAATATACTAATGCAGTACAGAATCTGGAAAATATGAAAGCTAAAACTTAAGGCATCATATATGACAAAAGCTTATGTCTGAATTTTTAAGAGCTTCTTGTTTCCTAAATTTCAGGATCTACCTAAATATTTCATATTATCATAGGATCTGCTGAGATCTCTGTTTGGATATTTAAAACATTTTTGTATGCATTCTTTCCTCTCTTTACAGTCACATATCACCTCATTCATGATTAACATTAGTCAGTGTATTCATGCTTAAAAGTAATTCCTTTTGAAGTTCTGCATGCTGGTCTGAAGGAAAGTATTATGGTTTTCCTTTATGTAAACGAACAATGGTGAAGCAAGATATCCACAACAGATAAAAAAGTCCATTAATAATGGTAATACACAGCACTTATATGAGGCAAAGCAATTTACAAACAATATTCAATTAATCTTCTCTAGTTACTCAGTGTAATCCATTCATTACCTAATGGATTCCAAATCTTTAATGTAATAGCAAAGTTTCTAACAATATGTCTGAGTCTACCTTTTGCAGCTGAAATTCTCTATTTCAGAGAGAAATAGAGCAGAAACACTTTAGGGAAATTTCTTGGACCTAGGCTATGTGAAGTTTTACTCTCAGTGATTTCAATTCCTGGAGCAACAGGTGCATGATCTGACTGATAATAGCTCTTCTCAAAACAGCTAAATTAATAATTATGAAAGGGAAACTCCAAACTGAAATTAGGGGTACTTCAAGGAAAAAGGTTTTAAATGTGTAATTATATGTCATTTTAAAGACCCCTATAAAATGGTATCAAGGATGGGTTTTTCTTGTGAGTTAGTACTAGAAAATATTTTTTTTTAAAAAGCAATTGCCATTTTACCATGACTCCATGGTATTTTCTACATTATTATCTGACCCGAACAGTTTTATAATGAATGTACTCTAAAGCAAGCCAAGTGTAAATAGCATCAGAAATGCTAATCTTAGATCTGACGCCTTTATAACATTCTTCTGCTCTTCAGACCAGCAAGTGTTTTCCAAGATTGTCTTTTTATCAGAAGTTCAGAATATGGAGTGATGTCTTCACTTCCTAACTTAAACCTTCTGAGCTGAGAGTTGTTTTTCAAAGTTTATTCTTGGAGAAAAATAGATAGTGTGACTAGCCAGCCAGGATTCAGTTGGCTAAAGAGAGATACTTAAAGTCCATTGGGATGCCATCTATTCTGTCTCTCCAAGGCCAAAGGAACATCTGAACATCTGCTGCACCTTCCCACAGCAGCAGATGGGGCCCATATCTCCTCAGCCTTTAGATGGCATTCCTTATTGTTTGGGGAAGTGAATGACTTCTATCCTGTCCCTCTGGTATGTACATCTGGTGAACCACTCGAGCACCCAAGAGACAGAAGAATGCCTGCTTGGGTGCACAACTGTGCACAGTCATGAGACTGTAAGTTTCATACACATTTTCTACACTTCAGAAAAAGTACCTGGTCTCCTTATTAAGCATTGATCACAGAAGCATATGCATCATCTTAATTTTAATTTTAAAAATTATTTCTTTAATATTTGGACAACAACTTTACCTCTTTGCTTGTGAAATCTTTCCTTTTTATTATTATTTATTTAGTACTGCTAATCATTTTTTTGATCCTACAAGTAAGTATAATTCAATTCATTTTCCAAGTTGGGGGAAGACATTATGTCATAATAAAATGTCCCCACCATGCAACAAGCTCATCTTTTATGACAATTCTTTCCAATGATTTCAACCCCCTTAACCCTCTTGTCAGTGCATTCTCTCAGTGGTGAAAGAAAAAAATATACAACTCAAAGTTTTCTTCATTTTCCTGCAAAGTTATTCCTTTAGCTGGAGCTTTATATAGGAAGAGGGCTATGTATTCCTTAGCTACATTCCTTAGTTTTTGCTCATTACCACATGAAGTCAGCCTTGGCATCTCAGAATACTTGGCATTCTTTGTAGAGATCAACAAACCATTTAAAATTGAGCACCTAGCAGCTGAAAGGTCATGTCTCGTATTCAGTAATTTAGGACTGAGAGTGCAGAAAAAATTCTCAGAAGCGGTGTTCCACCCTTCTATTAATCTGTATCCTTCAGTGAAAAATTGTAAGTTCTCATACCTGGTTGTCATAAATAAATGGTCTGACTTCCAAAGGACATAGTCTTAAATGGAAATCCGATTGACTCTATATTCTAAGGAAGAAAAAAAATTTAAGAATTATTTGTATGTCATTAAGGATCTTGTTTTCAAAAGAAAGGTATAAATATTTTATGCTAATTTTCACTATTCATAGTAACAAAGTAAATACTTTAAAACAGAAATAAACAAACCCCCTATATACCTTATGGATTTTCCATTAATCCGTCCCCTACTTTGTTGGCAGACTACTTCACATTTATCAAATTACATTGGATAAATGCATCTTCTTGCAATGTATTCCATGGGCTGTTTCCTGTATCATTTTAATAAGAGTTTCTAATAAACTTACTATCAGATGCATTTACTTAGATTTTTAAAACTAAAAAAAAGACATTTCTTTGAATTTGACATTTCACTATTGCTGAGGACCAAATTTCATACTGATTTCACTTTCATATGCATTTTAAAATAGATTCCCATTGAGGAGATGAAATATAATACCATTAATAAAATAACATAATTATTTCTGGTAGCAGGGACAAGGCTGTTGAACCCATTCCTTAAAACTTGATGGCTTACTTACATAGCAAATATTTTTGACTAGTTAATTCTGTAGCCTTGAGTAAGCAATTCATCCATGTTGAATTTAATTTATATACATCCTTTGAAGTTTCTAATAGAAATTATATATTTTTTAAAAAATTGAGAAGTATTCTGTTAAATACAAACTTCAGTCTTAGCTCAGTATAATCTTCCATCTCTATTTTCAGTTAATGTTGCATTTTATCCCTACTCTCCTCATAATGTCTCTCACTTCCCTTTGAAAGGCACAGGCACAGATCTTCCCAAACTCACTGTAAGAGCACTATAGAACATCAGTCTATTCTATACATTCTAAGATTTATGGAAGTTACTGTGCAAGGTACAGCATTTAGTACAGAAAAATAGCTACTGGATAGTTTTGCAAAGACACCTTTCATAGCTCTATGCCTAACTCACATCCCTTATGAAACATCACAAAATTTTTCCAACAGGCACCAATAAAAGAAGGCTTCAGTTCAGTTACCCACACAAAGACAACTCATAGCCTTCTGGAATGTTGCAGGTATGGCAGACATGCACATAAGATGGAAGGTAAAATATAAGACTTACAGGAGATCTATGCTTTTGGAGCAATGACTCAAATCCAGGAGAAATAGACTAAGGTCCCAAGAAACATCCAATTCTAGATGCCTGTGTTTGGTGTCTGAACTGGGCCTAGATCTTCATGAAGTCAGTGGACATTAAAGATACTTTCATATTTCAGTCTCAAACAATTTTCCATCTTCAGCAATTTTTTCATGAGATAGTACATATATATTGACACCCCTCCCCCCCCCACCTCACCCCCCCACCTCACCAGCTACAAGCTGGTTTTATTCAGAAATAAATAAGGTGCCTAAGCTATCTAGCCAAGGACAGATTTTTTTTCTCTTCCATACAGTGTAGTGACACTTACCATGGAGTTGGTGTATAATCTGGTTTACAAGACCATGTTGTAGAAAAGAAATATGTTTGATAGTTTTTTAGATTATTTATCTGCTTACATTTTTGCACACCCAAACCCTCTGCTTTGGTCAACAAAATAAGCTACATCAGCCCAATATTATGTCTCCCTTTGTTCACTTTAAGATCCTGTTAGGCCTTTTAATCATTATGTTGCTCTTGGTTTCTGCTTTGTCATGTGCTGTGTTCCTCTACCATCATTTATAACCTAGAGTGTTTATTGATTTATGTACTCTTATAATTAGAATACAGTTTACAGTCTACAGGTTAACCTTTACTTTTTATATAGCCTGTATGAACAAAATTAGAAGCTGGGTTGACTGTATACCATCCTGGTTATTATTTAATCTGATTACATTTTCAGTAAAAGTGTAATTTATAAAGGTTTTCATCTATATATCTTATTTAATTATTTCTAAATTTGAATTCCTAAAAATATTTAAGCTCCTTGTTTCCACTGCTGTTGTTAAACCCATCTGAATCCAATGTCACACTGCTTTTGAAACTAGCAAACAGACAGGTCTACAACTGACTGTCATATTTACGTCCTGAATTTCAGAGCTTCATATTTATAACAATGCTGTACGGTAAAACTCTTTTACTTAGTGAAATAATTTCTACTTCCTTTCCCATCCCTTTCCCAGGTAATGCCACATAGGACAGAGAATCATTTTGAAAGAAAGCATGAGATACTGTGATTAAGCCAAAGCACACAACCTTCAAGTTAAAAAGCTGGCCTTGCATAATGAAGAGTTGCCTTTACACCTTCACAAACACAAAACCAACTTGTAAGTTCCTCAAGTATTTTTCCAGAACTACAAATCAATTTCTTTTGGTCATCATTTTTGCATATGATTATTCCCAGAATAATATTATGGGCAACCTTCACAAAATAGAACACCTCCTGTGATGTTGATGCCATATTTTGCAAAGCTCAGCTACTGCATTTTGTCCGGCTCGTACTTAAAATAAAGTTTGTGTCACCAGGGGCATTCTTCAACTAGTTTTACTTTCCAGTTCACAGCAGTGTTCTCTCATTTTGCAGCTTCTCAAATACTAACGTATTAGCCACTTTATTGTTGCTGGGAGTTTGACTTGGAGCTTAAGATACATTTCCAGCTGGAAGTTTAATAGATTTTCAGGTCACTAAAAATATTTCTGACACTTACATGCAATGGATGAGAATGGCTTTAATGACACTTGTAGGAATTTCTGACTTGGGATTACACAGAGCTCAGTCACTGAAACAATAAAGAGTTTTCAAAAGCCGTAAAAAACTCTGGCAGTTTCAGTCGGCCTTATCAAACTAATAGAGAATTCTCTCAAAGCATTTTATGATGATCCCACTTATTATGTTCATTTAATATTTTTGCTAACTAAGAGGAAAAAAAAAAGAGATTTCCTTGTTCTGTTTTGCATTTGTTTAATATTTTAATGAGGCTTTTCTATCAAGACAAAAGAAATATTTCAGAGTTCATCAAAATTATACATATGCATCTTAAAAAGGTAATTTTTTTAAAAAATTGAATTGATATAAAAAGGATACAGTGGCACCTTAGATATAAAGTGCTGTCAAACAAAATAAGCCACCCCATCCTGGTTGAAAACATCATTTAGAGTATCTCAATATTTGGCAGTTTTCTTGTTTCTTCTTTAATACTTTCAAAATTTTCTTTCCGTGTTGCTGTATGTAGTCAAGTATTGAGCCCAAAAGTGTCTTCCCATTTAAGTCAAAGACAGACTCTCTGCCAATTTTGAGATGAGATGTTCAAGATCTCAGATCCGTTTAACTGGAGCTTTCTCAGTAAAGACACATTGAAATTATGACATGAAATTACTTAAATCCTCTAAAATGCTTTAAAAGTGTAACATTAAAGCTCATCAATAAAATACATAGGGTAAGTGAATCAGAGAACCACTGTGTCCCGAGCTTTGTGTTTTGATTGTGTTTGAATAGCGGTTCAGAGATGCATCTCACAATTGTAAAAGAAATCATATACATTGAGAGAATAACCCAGCATGTGAGCTAAAAGTATAACATGATAAGATTAGTTGGCATTCACCAATGTAACAATCTATTTTTAATGGAACATCTAGATTAGAAAATGCAATTTGCTTGGTTTTGTGTACTTCTTGACAGAATATATGGCTGTCTTACCCAAAAGATGTAATTGTTTTTGTTAGTCTCTCTTTCATGCCTGATATAATTTTCAATCAGAAGAAGAAAAAGGCTAAAATATAATAAGTCTTTTCACAGTAAAATGCACACTTAGGGACACTTTTTTTTCAATTTTTAACATTGTATAAATAAAACATGTAGTACACATAACAATAATGAACACCTATATGCATTAACTCATAATTAACTCCAGCACTACAATGCTTCACACGCATTGTATCTTTGTGTGTAGTATATAACTGTATATATGCATCAGTATAGAATATGTATATGCTGTAGTCTATACAGGAAAAACAGAAAACTGTGTTGTCCAATGGAATTTTTTTGATGATAGGTGTTGAAAACCATATTCTTGCTGGTACTCACTGCTTCACAAACAGAAACAAAGGTGCAGAAGGCAAATTCAGAAATTTCATCTAACTGTATAATAACAAGATATCACCTTTCATGTATCTGCTGCTGAAAATGGAATAGATCAGTGAAAGATGATCCAGGATGCTTTGAGAAGAAGCTGTTCTACAAAACATGCACAAGAATCTTCTGGAATTCTGTTGCAGGGAAAAAAACCCTGTGTTGCCTAAGGTTGGGGGGATTTCAAAATTGTGTGTGTGCACTTCACAAAAAAAAAGAATGCAATGTTATATAAAAAACCTGTTTGTATGTGTATTACAAATCTGAAATGTATGTTATTAATTCTCAGCTCTGTTGCCAATAGAAACTGTCCCTTACACCTATTTAGAACTGAAGTACACAATTATTAACAGAAGTAGTCTATAGTCAGAATGCAACTCAAAACTGATTTGTGTGCAAAAAGAGACTTGTTTTTCCTCAAAAGTACATTCTTAAATAAGAGAGAGTTGGAAATAAAAGGCAAACTGCACCTTGAAGTGAAAGAACAGGAGCAGATGTCCTTTAGCTGTGTGTTTTATTGATTTATAAACACTCAGTCAGGCTACCTCATCTCTGCAGAGTAATTTAGATATGGGAAAATATCTGTGAAATATATTGATTGCATTATTGATTGAAAAGCCAATTGCTGTTGCACTCCTGTTTTACCATTTAAGTCCTGACACATTTTGACATATGAGCCAGCTGCGACTACTGCCTCGATACTGCAATGAGATAATGTGAAAGCTGTCATAACCACTTCTGTGTCAGCCACAAGGATTTACAGTGCACTAGTACTGCTATTTAGCTTGTTCCTTAACCACCTGAATAATTAAGGTTTGTTAAAGCTTTTGCTGTAGCACATTTGGTTTATATATGTGCTGTTTTTATGTTTCCTTTCACACTGGATTGATACATCATGAACAAAAGAAATGTAGAAACCAGGCTCTTATTATTCAAAGCTTATACACGTGGGGATGATTGTTTCTGCTCAAATATTTTTCTCCACTCCGTGAGGAATTTGGATTTTACAACATTTCACAGGGGAATTCTCACTTGTTTCCAGATCAGTTTACACTCAGCAGCAATAAATCAAGTGAGGACAGGAAAAAATCCTCTACAGCCTATTAACAACTCTGGCATTTATTTTGAAATCTGAAGCTGTGGAAAATACAATGAAAGCAAAAACATACAACAACTTATTTGTTATTTTTCATATTTAAAAAGTACTTTTATATTTATTCATCTGTCGTTGAAATTTAAATGATACTAAACAGATTTTTTGATCCCAGATACAAAATACAAGCCTCCTCATAAAATGCATCCTTGAAGAACAAAAGAAAATTTTCCTTTCCTAGCTCCACATTTTGTCATGGCAAGTGAACTATATGGGTTTTTTTAATCACCATCTTTCCTACTCCTATTTGTGAAATAAGAAGGCATTTTCATAGTAGCTTTAACTCATTTCTTTTACTATAATCAATATAGACTTTTATTTTCCTAAGAAGACTGATTATATTGTTAGAATCACAGAATCCCGAGTTGGAAGGGGCCCATGAAGATCATCGAAGTCCAACTCCAGTTCATTCATGCCCTCTCTTGTTCATTTTCTGTTGTTTATTTCATGATCTTTTGACCAGATCCAGACCTCCAGGTACAATCCATGTGAGACTTCTGTGCCCCGACAGAATGGCATTGATTTAAATGTATTCCACACATGTTCTAAGTTGTACCTGTCTACATCTGACAACAGGACTGGATTCTTGCTTGCATATTTTTCATCATGATACTTGTATTTCTCCACAAGGTACCAGATGAAGCAATGTCTGGGCCTCCTATTTGGAGGGACTCTTTGCAAGAGAAAGGAACGTTAATAGTTAATGAATCAAAACAATCTGCCATTTGAAAAATAGAGGGTGCTTTGCTGACAGTGTTCAAGGCACAGCCCAGGTGCAGAGAGGGTGTGCACACAATATTTTGTTTAGTGACAAGCTGGGTTTTGAGTCAGATAAGGGAGGAGGCCGACAAGAAGCAGATCCTCCAAGGTGGTATAATGCTTGGGTTTTTTATCATGCCAGTGTCCTCTTTTACAGAAATGGCTCAGGTGTAAAACTCCCCCACTCCCCAGGGAAGTACCAGAGCATTCACATATTGTCCCAAGGATTTTCATCCCTTTTGATGGAACATAACTGCTCAACTCTGCTGAGGTAAGAGGCAGCTGTCATGTCTTAGAAGGGATCATAAATCATCAAAGACCCCTGAAGTGCCCCCAGACTCATTTCTGGGGCCTTCCACCAGAGGATTGCTCATGATCCACAGTGTTGCAATAGATAGTGTAAGACTTCCTGCCAAGGGGAGGTATGTGGGCATTCCAACCTGAACCTGAGTATGTATGAACTCACTGAAATTTGTGTCTCTCAGGCTTCTCCCACCCTTTCACAGATCAAGATGGACCAAGTGATCACTTCAACCAACTGTTACAGAAATTGCAACAATCGAGATCAACAGGAGGTGATAACTGTCTACTGTTATCCTTTCATTCTTTCTGTTCCTTATACATTTTCTTAAGTGTTATAAGTGTTATTTTTATGCTTTTATATTTCCATATTTATACAGATAATAACCAAAACAGCTACATACCTGCTTTCCATTGCAACCAATTAAAAAAAAACACCCTACATACACACACACACACACACACAAACACACACTATGTATATGAAAACCACTGGTCATTGAGTGTCATTTCACTCTAACCTGCCCCAGGTGTTCTATTATCAAGAACTTCAATTACCCTCATATTCAGGGCCAGGTCATAAACCTCTTTCCCTCCTCTTTCTGCATGAACAGTATTTCTTGGTACCTGAAAATGAAGTATAACCAATATGTCAATGCATACTTTGTCTTCTCTGAATGAAATGTGAAATGCATGCTGCATTTGCTTATTTCATTTAAATAATCAGATAAACATTATTTACAGTACCAGAATTGTATTGATTTGTTAGCAGGTGGAAATAGCACATGAGACTGCAAAGCAAGTTTCTCCTGCTTTCCTTTGGAATTAGTCTTGATCCAATGATCATAATCCAATGATTATGTGGTGGCTGCCCATATATTTCATACTGTAGAACACAAACATAGAAAAAATATTTTTAAAAATTATGTGAGTTCAAACAATATTCAAAAGTATGGTTTGGAATTTTTTTTTTATGAAATACTGATAATTATCATGGGAAAACAAAATAGAATATATATTCTAGCAATACTTAAATTTTCAGTCATTACAATTTGACTCTATAATTTAAAATATAATTCCAGCTTTGAATTGTATTTGGCAAAAATAGGAAAACTAAAAAATATATTGGGTTTCCCTCCCTTTGTTTTTAAATGTTATGTAAGCAATAACTCCATATGAAGGAAGAGTTATGAATTCTCTCTACTAAATTCATTGTTCCCTCTTCCCTCTTTCTGCTCTTTTCCTTGATTTTTTTTTTGCTAAGCATGATGCCATATGGTCTGGAATATCTCTTTGGTCAGCTGGGGTCTGGTCTCTTGGCTACATCTTCTCCCAACTTTTTGCATCCCCAATCTCCTCACTTTGGGCGAACGTTGAGGAGAGAGAATGCCTTGATTGTGTGCAAACTTTGTTCAGCAACTGCCAAAAAAATTATGTAATCAACAGTTTTAGCCACAAGTTCAAAGCACAGCACCATCCTGGCTGCTATGAACAAAGTCTATCCCTGCCAGACACTATACATCCAATAATATTCTTTTTCATATGCCAGTTGAAAAGACATACTAGGATTCCTCTTCTAGTGCAATAATGGAAAGGGAAGAAAGGTGTAACATCTGTAAGATGAATTTCTGAGATCACAGTAGTTTAGTTGTAAAGTATAACAAAGGAAGCCTTGGAGGAAGTTTTTCTGAAATCAATTGCAACATGATGAAGCCATGGGTGCTGAAGGGCTGCTCAGAGTTGAATGGATACTAGGGTCCCAGATGCTGCCAGGTTAGGGAAAGGGACAAGTCATGCTAAACCATATTAGCTAATATGGAACAGAAAAGAGAATATTGTGCTTAATTGCAGCTTTTTGCTCAAAAGACCATTCTGAGTGTTGTGGTGCTTCAAGCAGCATTAGTTCTTCCTTCCTGCACTTCATGTGGGAATTTCTTCATGAGAGTCACCTCCAGAAAGCAAACCAGTATGGACTGTATGGACTGTATGGACTGTATGGACTGTATGGACTGAGCCATCTTTCGGGAGATTACTTTTCCAGTTTCATTTTATCCTTTTAACAATATAAACAGTCTAGTCTAGCTTTTTTCATGTGTTAGGCTCCTAATTTAGGTGGGCACACATATCCACAACTGCTAGATCCTTTTGTCATTCAGAACTGGAAAAAGAACACTGAGAATAAGAAAACCCTCCTGACAAGCTGAATTCATGTATGAACAAGGAATCAATTGTACTTCAGAGATGTATTTCTAAGGCACACAACCTCTTGGGATGACACAACCTACACACTAGCTCTTGCTGAAGGCTGTGCCTAGAGGCACAATCAAGTCCTGAGGGACTGAATATAACCTAAATTACAACAGTCATATTATGGCCTGATTCCCAAGACCTTTACACCAACTTTTCAGCTTTCAATGGATTGGATTAGGAAAAAAAATCAGTCTTTCAGATAAAAATATTTTATTTGGATAACAGCAAAGATATGTTACTTTTTGCCACTACAGAATTATTGGTTGAGTGATAATAGATTTATAGCATTTCTTTAATTTTTTTTTTAAGTCTGGAATACTGTAAAACATGCCTACTCCTTCACACAAGAAAACCTTCATTCTATTTCCAGGTGAGCTAAACTGAAAAACACAGGATTTCTAGGAATATACACATCCATAACCCTGGAGTAAATAATACAGGGTACTGAAATAATTGAGAATATGTATGCCAAAGTAATATAGGCAGATAATATCAATTTTTTCAGGCATCCTAAAGAATAGAAGGGTAGGATGAAATACCATTTCCTATGTCCCTTTTAGAGTTTATGCACAGACTAACAGAGCTGTACCTGTTTGAACAAATATGGGACACCCTGAAGGCATACTATGGCATTTTATTTCTGATAAAGAATAAGATTCTCTTATGGGTAGCCATAAAAAGGTGAGCATTCTTACTTTTCACAACTTAAATTGCACATGTATCTCTTGCTATGGTCTTTTTTCTTCCAAATACAAAGCACTTCCTTTGCTTTAGGAGAACAATATAAAGAGTGGAAGAACACAGTGATATCCTTCACCAAAGAATAACCATGCTCTTTGGAAAATTAGTAATAGCTGGAGGAGATGGAAAACAACAGACAGGAAAACAATTTATTGCAAAAGTTGCAGTCTTTTAATTTCTTCCTCTCATGCTGAAATTAGAAAGTATCCATTCTTTATAAATGTCTATCAAAAGTTATTACAATAGAATCTCAACTATAAGGACTGGAATGGTCTGTACAGAAAAGTGATGAAGGCCCAACATCCTCAGCTGTTTAAAATCAGATTGATCATCAATCTGATTGAATGATCAACCAATCAGATTAATCAGAATAATCAGGACATGAAAATCACAGTTTCTATTTGGTCTGTATAGTCTAAATGTTGTCTCCTATAGATGAAACAGTGTCAAATACCTTCAGTGTTAATCTTAAGTGAAAACTAATTTCTTTTCATTACAAGGATTGATAAAAGGTAATAAACTAGATGTAGCACTGTGGTTTTTGGGAAGAGATTATTTTATTTTATTTTGCATTCTACAAATAATTATTTCACACCATCATTTTGTAAATTTTAGTATACTCACTACTTATTTATTCTCATTATTTTGCTGTTTTTTCTGGTCATATTTAATTCTGAACTGAAATCATAGGAGAGATTTTAATTTACTTGCACTGAACCTTGAAGATGGAGTCACAATGAACTTCATATTTTATTAAGAACCTGAACTTTTTAAAAAATTCTGAACATTAGATGCCTTCTTTGGGAGTGTTACTACCTTACAAAAAAATAAGTAAACCAAAGACAACACAGAAGAATAAAGCCATGTTTTTTACAGAGGGCATGCTTTCATGCAGAAATTCTGGACTCAATAAAGTAACAAATGAAGAGTACCTTCTTTTAAATTTTTGTCTGAGTTTAAATGTGCAGTAACTTTGACTCTTGGTGGCCCCTTAGTCTCCTTCCTTGATGATCCTATCTTATTCCCCCAAATGGACATGAAGTGCTAAATTTGGACTTCACAATTTGTACAGAATATGCTAAATATTAACAGATCACTTGATCACCATTCTCACATGAAGACAAGATTAACAAATGAGAACTTACTCAAAAAAACCTCTCCAGCAGGAGAAGTTGGAGCTGCTTGTACTGTATGAATTTAAAAAGTAAATATTTTAAAAAGTGAAGCACTGGAACAGTTTCAAACAGGTTACAGGTACCCCCATCATGGGTGTTCTTCAAAACAAAGGTGTGTATTTGGGGAAGGGGGAGGATGAGGGGGTGGGTGTATGTGTGTTGTTTTGTTTTTCAAAACGACAAAGGCTCAACAACAGCCTTATGAGACTGAGCCAACAATCACCTGTGGGAATTCATTATCTGAATTAGGCAGAAGGCTAATCTAGTGGCCAGGAGAAGTTGAAGTTCTTTGACAAAGCAATTATTTACATCCAAAAGTTATCACTAACTTTCTACTCTACCACACTTTAGTGAAGTACAGAAATGTCCAACAACTTTCCTGGAAGCTAGAAGATACACATTTTATGAAGAATTATTTAGATCAGATACTTTTAGCTCACAACAAAGGATTATGTCTCCCTAAAAGTGCCTGATGTGTAAAAATGCTTATGCTAACACTCCTATCTTGATTATATGAATGATTATTATCTTCTATTATCCATTAAATACTGAAAATCATTATAGTTTCTTTTGTAAAGCGCAGCACAGCCCTACACTATTTAAGTAATAAGTATACTCAGTCACACTGAGGAAAAGCTCAAAACATAATATTTAGTAAGGCAGTGTAATATATTTTAAAAACCAAATTATTGTTTCAAATATGTGGCATTAATTTAAATTGCTATATTATTGTTTTTCACTCAAATAGCATATTACCAATGGTTTAGATGTCACCCTATATTTGCTGCTAGACTAATCAGTAACTGACTACAGCATATTTCCAAGGCAAGGAATCTTATTCAGTAGTAGGGTTGCTTCACTACAAATCCCCTGAGAATGACAAGATTCTTTGGGTCACATCCCCAAAAAGCACACCCAAGGGCCTGGGAGGTAATGAGAACCTTCAGTGATATGATGCTCCTCATGTAGTAGGGGAGCTGAAATTGAAGGTTAAAAGTAACCAGGATCACCACAAACTATTTAATTGAAGAAAATATGGAGATACTATTTCAATAAACATTGCAGAGTATACATTGTTTTTTCATTTTTTTCCCAGCAATTACATTTGTATGAAAATTATATGTACACTCCAAAGATTGCAAGGAAGGCTTGAAAATGCCATTGGTGGAAATATTGAGTTAAAGTTATGTGCTGTCCTGTGTTTAAAATAGAAACATACTTCCATATTAAAGGAATCACATAATAGAAAAACATTACAAATATGGTTTTTTGTACTTTGAACAGGAATAATTTCTAAACAGATCATGTCAGTGATCAAATGAAAACCACCAATGCAAATGGTATCAAGTTTTTACTTGTACATCATATGGACTCTAATTATACATATACCAAACATGGCTTGGTTATGAAAATGAAGAGCAAGTTAATTTAATAGATGTATTTTTCTGTACCTGCGTAAATTTATTGGCATTTGTAATCCAGTCTTAAAAGAAAATTCTTCCAAATGCTTTCTCTTACTTTTGAAGGCTGGTATTTTAAAGTTCTGCAATTGCTAAGTCATGGAAAACTTGTTCTCATCCAATTTACTCCAATAACATTCAAAGATTGATTTATCAGCACTCATAGATATTCCTAATAGGAGCAAAAAAACTGAC